>JBBMKC010246857.1:0-10559 GCA_037834085.1 Bipalium vagum
TTATTATTATTATTATTATTATTATTATTATTATTATTATTATTATTATTATTATTATTATTATTATTGCGGTAAAATAAGCTAATTAATAGATTTTAATTGACTGATAATTTAATAGATTCAGATTAATTAAACTGTAATTATAATTAAATTTACCATAATTAATGTATGAAAGAAGATGGAAAAAATATTGCATGGTGAAAATAAAATGAAAAAATACATCGACTGTTTCATTAATATAACAAGGACTTTTTTTAATAATAATTAATTTCTGTTGTTGATTTTAATTTTGCTTATTAAAACAAAATTGATTTTCAAAATCTTTATTCAACTAAATTAATTAATCCACGACAATGGAAGAGTACAGGAAGTAATACATTTAACGATGAAAGCTGTGCAATCATATGGGACTGTCATACCATGGCATGAGGAGGTTCATGAAAACGAATGGTAATAAATGAAGAAAACGTCATATTATTTTCGAAAAGAATCATATTGACAGGAATGAGCTGATAAATAGGTTTTTGATTAGTGAGAACATTGAGGAAAGTTGTTGATTGGGGAAAGGCAGCCTGATTAATTTGCTATGAAACTTTATTTCGTTGAATTTGAAACAGATCAAAAGCAAGACTGTCTCGACGGAGAATCCGGATTATGCATATGTACATCCATTTATGATGATGGAACAGCATATGCTAAGTCCAATGATATCAATCATTCATATGCCACATTGACACAGGAATGATGAACGGTACATTAAAAAATGCCGAGAGAACTATTAAAATTGATAAAAGAGAGGATTTATCCAATTTGTTAATTGTAAATAGTATTGATTTTTCTTTGACATCACACTTTATGTTCTACCAATATTTTCTTTTAGTTTTTTATATTAATATTTTTCTTATTTAAAGAAAAAATCCATTTATTCTGACGAAAAAGCATGCTTACATTTATATTGAAGCTCATTAGGCTGTTGTTTTTTTAATTTTATGAATCTGATAATGCTCTCGCACTTTTTATTAATTATTAAATAATAATAATAATAATTTAAAATAATTCATAATAACAATAATAATAATAAAAATGATAATAATAATAATAATAATAATAATAATAATAAATAACAAATAAAATATAAAAAAAGTAAAAAAATAAAAATATAAAATTAAAAAAGAATATATATAACAATAATAATTATTCATAATAATAAAAATAAAAAAATAATTACAACAATAATAATAATTAAAAAATAATACTACTAATAATAAATTTTAAACTTTATACTTGTTTGAGTAATTATCAAAATAACAATTATAATTAATTTATTAAAATATACGTTCTCTTTAATTTCAATTTTGTTAATTTAATTAAATTATGTTTTGATCGACTTCCAACTTCTGATTAAATTAATAATGATTGACTGAAAACTTTGATGATTTTTTATTTTTTTATTGTGGAAATTTATGATTCATATATTATTCAAAAAATAAAAATAATAATAAAATAAAGAAACTTTTAATTCGTTAAAAAGGCTTTTAGAAATATGCATGATTTATAAAAGGATTATTATTTTTTATAAAAATAAGCGATTAAGATAGAGGCAATTACATCTGGTACAATTTACATGAAAGAAGACATCTAAATAAACAAATATTTCAAAGAAAATAATCTTAATCACTTTGGAACATATAATGCATTTTAATGAACATGTTCCATAAGGATTATAAAAATTAATAGATATATTTCGGAAATCTTTAGTTTGATTGAGAAAAAAATTAGAAAATTTCCTTTGGGTTAGTTTTCTTTTGGTGAAAGTTAACATAAAAGAAAGATTGCAATCTGTTATCCACAAACCTTCTGAACATGGTGACTGGCACATAATCGATCATCAAAGTTGCGCTTTTTTGATAATTGTTGTCGTGCCTGTTAGTGAAGAAATAATAACTTACAAGAATTGGATCAATCTTCTTAGAAGTGATCTTAATTAATATTATTAAGCTTTAAAGACACAATAGGATTCTTTCTAAAGTTATTCTTCATATATTAAAATAAAATTCAGAATATCTGGTCAAATCACTTTATTTAATCAGTGTATTAACTGCAATTACCAAATGGAAGCTTTTCGCATCCTTGTACACATTAAATGTTTACTCGAACCTGAATTTGCCTCTATTTTCTCACTCAAATCGACAGTATTTAAAGGAACTTGTCCCTTGATAAGGCTGCATTTCCTATATTCTGATTACCAAAACTATTTTTAAACAAATGCCTCTGGTTCCTTTTCTCTATTTATGACAAAAGCCAAACAGAATGCTTAGATATTGAAACTGCTTAAATTCATACAATAAACAAGGGCGAATGAATTTTTTTCTATCATCTGTGTCTAATACTTAACAAATGTTTTGAAATGGTTTATTAATTTAAAATAATAAATTAAAACAAATATTAACCAACTATATTATTATTTGGTGAAATGTGAATTCACAAAAATATTGAAAATAAATTGAGAAATTGAATTTAAAATAATTACTTTACATAAAATAATTAAAAATTTTAATAAAATTTTTTTATTGAGTTATATTTTAAAGTTATTTCTGACAAAATTCAGTGATAAAAGGAATTTACTCAACTTTCATTTAAATTTTGTCTGATTAAAATCAATTAAATGGTTCTCTTTTAATAAATATTTTAAAATAATCAACATTCTAATTAATAAATAAATACATTTTAATTGATTTATTTTCAAATTTTATACAAATACCACCTATTCCAGAATAATGAATTTTATAGGGAATTTTATTTTCATTTCAAATCGGAACTAAATCATCATAAATAAATGTATAGAAATTATTTATAATACTTTTATAAAAAAATCCTATATAATTAAGGTTATCAAACTTTATTTAGATTTTCATATGACAAGCTTCATCCTATGTTATTTTTGTAAATACTTCTGATCTTTCAAATATTTATGAAAATATTCAAATTCAAGTTTCTTATGATAACTACATATTTCTATATTTTGCCTTTTTCGTATATTGTCTAATGTTTTTCCATAAAATATCACCATCAACATCTCACTTTGTCTTATTTTCTTTTCCTTTTCTTTATTAAATTATATAAATGGTTTTAACCAAAAAGATATTTTCAATTTTAAATTCCCATTTGTCGCTTTTGAAATGATATAATTCCCTGATCTAAATAAAAGACTACCTTCAACTATGTAATTACCTTTATCAAATTGTGTGAGCATTAATTTCTCATTAAATGTATTTGATGTTCTGATAATCAGATAAACATTGATAGATTTAATTCATTCTAGACACAAAGGAAAATATTTCATTTTCACTTTAATTTCAGAAGGATATTCCAAATCAACTACATAAATAGATTGATAACTCTTATTTTCTTCAGTTTTTTTAAATAATAAATCATCTGATTCTAATATTTTTAATTACTTCCTGTAAATGTTTCTTTAGAATAAAATTGGACAATTAGAATTTATGTACTACTTGAACAAAATCATGTATCATTAACTGCTTAGTAATGTTTGAGTTCACTAATAAAGATAATATCAAATTAATTTTTTAATAAAAATAAAACTTTGAACAGTTATTTTGTAAAACTCGGAGTCATCCTTACTAATATAAAAATAAAAAATTAAAAAAAACATTTTTAAAAAAATGAATAAAATATAATTTACTCCTACTGAATTAGTTTTAGAGATTAAGCATGAAGCTGGCATGACCTTTCAGTCCGTAGAAATCAATATTTTATTTTTTATTTATTATTATGATCTGACTGGTTTTTAATATTATAATCTTAAAATGTTTCTTTTCTCACTTTCATTAATGGCTAAACCACATTTCCAGATTTTTTGTAGTGTGTTTTCTTTCTCTGTTCTTCATTTTTGTATTTGATTGTTTCTTAATAATAATAATGAAATATCTATTTATTTTTCCATGACAATTACCATCAAAATAAACGATTTTTGAGAATGAAAAGGATTATAATAAAATCTACAGCAGTTGGGGGAAAGAAATATGTATGGAAAATTTATTCTGAAACAGTGCATGACTTTCATATTAAGAATAAATGTTTAAACTAAAATTAAACTTCTTCGAAATGTGTAATGAGCTTTAATAAAATTTTCTCTGAAATATTTTTTATATAATAATATAATTAATTATTAATAATATTAGTACTCACGTATTTAAGGAAATTTTCTTATTCAGTTTCCTAAGTACGTACAATAGTTTCTGTATTTTCATATCAACTTTCCTGAAATATCTCGCTGTGGATGACCTTGGAAATATAATAAGGGTTTTAAGATAGATACTAAAGGGAAAATATATCCTTAACTAGTTTTCTGTTTACCAAAGCTGACCATTTTTTATTAAGTTCAACTTTCATTTTCTCCAACTGAGCACAAAACAAATCCACGGTTATTGTTTCACCTTGAAATATATAATACCCATAGCGGACTACCAAACATCAATCATACGAATATTTGTTTTTGCAGTGAGTGTATGTTTTATAGCAAAATGAAAGCTATTGCCTGTTACGACTCCCGTTGTCGTACATGGCCCATTTCTCGTCACCAGTGTCTTTTCAGGGTGTCTTCAATTTCTTGTTTGGAAATGGGCATTTCTGGGTAAGTTTGTATAATATTAGAATTTCAGTATCTATCTTCTTTAGATATCTGCAAATTGCTTCCCTGTTGATTTTAATTGTAAACGCATTGTAACCAGTGTTTGACTTTGATTTTTTCAATCGATGTCTGAATAATATTAGTATCCACAACCAGCTACCTGTTTGATCAAGTAACTAAGGCTTAATGAAAATTTTCAACTTTGAGTCTGAATTGCAATCTCTGAAATTTTCTAATATCCACAGCATCCATGTCTATTTGGATAATTGATCTTTTAACATGATGAAATTCGTAAATCATTCAATGTCGTACGTGATCTTCATTCTCCTTTTATCTGTCTTTTCTATAAATTTAATACATATCCATGAAATCATTAGGAAAATAATTAAGCATTAAACTAATTTCATAAAATCGCCAAAAAAACAAATAGTTTTGATAAATTTAAACAATTATTAATTGATTGAATATGAATTTTTAAAAATACGATATTACTTTTATATTGACCTAATAACAGATAAGATAATTTACACCGTCCAACACCTTTCAACCCTGAAAAATATTATCACCAACATGAAACCGTTATCATTAATGGTATCACAAGACGATTGATAAATAACAACTCTAACGGAAAGTTTCGTTTCCTTTCACTTATATAATTTGAGAAGAAAACAAAAAAAATTAATTAATGTAATTTAATTGACTTAACTAAGATACAGAATCGAATTGATATGCCTAAACCAACATCATAGAAAACTAATGTCAATATTTTCCGTGAGAAAGAAAGGTAAATGCAATTCAGACTCGGGTTGAGCAGTAGGAAGCTGGATTAAGTGAAGGTGTATATTATGATTATCATAGTAATTATTTTCTGTTTCAAATCTAAATCGAACAAGCCAGTCAAATTGCTGCATGGAAAAATATATCTATTGTAAAATTATTTTCCCTCAATTATTTTTATCATATATTTTTGCCTGATCTCGTATCACAATCTCAATATGTAGCTACAAGTAGCAGAAATGCATATTAAAACAGAACGTTAGGAAAAATTTAATAAAACTAGTACGATTTTTTTTACCATAAATTAATTAATTTTGTTTAAAACATGTTTGATTGAACATATACAAACGAAAGATGATGGGCAAAGAATTTTTTATCAACATTGAAGTTGTTAACAGTGTTTTATATTTTCAAAAATGCATAATAGAATAAATAAAAATAATTATAAATCTCGTCTTTTTAATTTAATTAATTCGAAAACAGCTACTGATATCAAAAGAGTTGCAGAATTCCATTGAGAAAACAGAATAAAAACACGTGGAGGAATTATAAGCAAAGAAAGGAGATTTTTTTTGATAATTTTCGACCCCTTTCTGGGGAAATGTAATACTAACTTTACATTGAGATAAATATTTTTGAAGAGACTACAAATTTGATCAGTATAACTCAACCTATCATTGTTTCATAACTGAAATTCATTATTATTTATTATTTATTATTAATAAAATTATTGATATTATTATATTATATTATTAATAATATTATTAAAAAAATTTTAATTTAACTCAATAAATATTTTGATTTATTCAGTTATATTAAGTTATCCAGTATGTCCGGTGAATTTTTTAATGAATTCAATTTAAGTTAATAATTTACGTATAAATTTTATTTGTTTAAATAAATTAATCAAATAAATTCAGCGGTTGAAATAAACGACAAGAAAATGTTATTATTTTGTAATTTTTTATATTAAGAATTGGACCTACGTTATTTCTTTTTTATTTTAAGAAGGGTAAAAGTATCCTCGTCTGAATATGTTCGAAATTGTGTCCAAATACCACAATCAATAAAAAAACTATGATTTGTGAGCCACTGCAATATTTTGGTTCCCCATTAGCAGAGAGAAATCGGATTGTTCGTTTATCAGCCTCCGATTCTCTGCTGAAAAGAAGTGATGAACTTCCTATTTTAAAAGATTATAATGTAATATAACAATGTCACGATGAACAGATTTTTGGATAAAACAGGCTCGTATGACTCATCTGCCATATTCAGTGTTCTTGCTCCTTCGGATAACAATTTATTCTTATTCCTCCAAAATTCATTAACCAGTAGGAAATTTAATTCATTGGAAAAAATCAAAAAGCACTTGACATCTTGTCTAATAAACCTACTGATTTCTATTAGAGAGGAATTTTTCAGCTACCAGACCGACGGAGATTTTCTTGGTCAAAATCCACAGGATTTTCAGGATAACCTCTTATATAGGCGAATAGACGCAAGATCGGTTTTGACCTTTTGAAAATCGAAACTCAAAAACAGGGCAGATCGTGAGGTTTCGCAATAATAATTCTCTTATAATGATGTAAAGGTTACAATCTTCAGTGTTCCTTATATTTATTTGTAAGGATATCATGGCAGTAAAAGGCTATCAAATTGAGACATCAAATAATTATAGAAAAATGATTGTCTCTGTAGAGTAATAATAATCTATATACATTGTTTTGGTAATTATCAAACCAATGATAATGAAAGCATTACTGGGAAAATAATGGTAATAAAAGACTTGACAAAATTAATTCTCACTTGATTAAATAAATAATCATAGACAATAAACCATTCAATTGTCTCCGGTACAGATCTCCATCAAAACATTCCAAAGAAAACAAGATGACAATTTTAATAAAATTAACTAAAAAGATTTTGTGCAATTTATTCAACCAGATATAAAATGTTTAAAACCTCATAAAAATATGATTTGCTGATAAAATAAATACAAATAAAACCATTTTTATTAATTTCATAATAATAATAATAGTAATAATAATAATAATAATAGTCAAACATCGTTAATAATAAAAAAACATTTAGTTGTAATATTTTAATTTTTATAAAAATAGTTACATGCCAAATGATTAATTTCCTTATTAAAAAATGATTATAAAATGCACAGTGCTTATTAAAAATTGATAAATATAATGAAAAAGAAATTAAAAATTATATATCATTTTTATTTATTTTAAAATTAACAGGACTTTAAGCTTGAAACTTACGATTCTTAATCAATATTTTTAAATTGTTCTTTTTCAGAAAACAATGGACATATGTTTATTCTACTAAATTAAATACATAAAAGGCCCCTGATGTAATTAAACCGCTAAAGTGCCATGATTCTGAATATCAATTAAATCATAGAAGGGATTTAACAAAGAATGATGATACCAGATGGTTTTGTAAAAATCTTTCAAAGGTTGAAAATAGTGACAATCTGAAGGTGCAAGGTCAGGGAATATGGAGAGTAATCCTTTCAAAGTTCAGTGTGAGTCAGTGTTGAGCATTCTCTGCAACAGAAGTCAAATAAGTCTGTTGATCTGTGATTGGTTCTTAAAAGCATATGGTCTATTTATACTAAATAATTATTAATTTATCATAATTATTAATAATAATGGAACTTTTAAATATTTAAATTAATTAAAATTTCATTTTTTTAAAATTTTTTAATTTAAAATAATATGTGTAATGAAAGTGAAATTATAAGAAATAATGTGACATGTTTTGTTTTAAAATGTATGAGTGTTGACAGTGAGTTTTGTTTGAATACATGTAATGATAAAAATACATTAAATAAATGTAAATACGTTTGTTTAATTGAACTAGATCTTTGTTATACGGGAAGAATGAAGCAAAAGTTCAATTCCATCAAAAAATAGTACATTTATCTCAAACTTAAAATGAATTACAACTTCCTAATTCCATCAAACACTTATCATTACCTCTTTCCAAAATCGACTCTTTTGGACACTTATTGCAGGGGTTTAGTCACGTAACATCATATATTCACTTTTCTTTAGATTAATAAAATAGATCCATTTTATACATGTTATTTGAGAAAAGGTCATCTTTCTTCAATATTTATTTCTCAGACAAATATGTTACATATTTTTTACTTTTTTAATAAAAACAATTTTGTAGCTATTTCTAGCGATAAATGTTACATTTGTATCACACATCATTTTCGATTTATTTATTTTGACATATTACGTAAGTCAGTCAAAAGGATTCAGGAATGACACTCAAACAGCAGATATTTATTATAATAATTAAAATTATTGTTTTTCGAGGTATTCACTTTCACAATCTATACACTTTTGCATTCTGTCAAACTATTTATTGAAAAAGTACTTCCAATCCGAAGTCGTATGTCCAAAACATGTTATTTGAATGTTTATACAGCTTGTTCTGGACATGAAAACCGCTACCTATGCAGTTTTTTTATAGAGCCAAATTTGGAGTCAATTTTATGGAGTCATATGGTGCCAAATCATGATTATAAGATGGATAGCTTAATAACTCAAAGTTTTGAGTTCTCAAAAAATAGGCTGTTTTATGAGCTGTATGGGAATTGGCATTATCATAATGAAGTATAATGGAGCGTTTGGAGTTGCTTATCTTCCATTTTTGAGGACTTCAGGCAAGCAAATTGTGGTATATCAATTCGAAGCAACTGTGCGACGATCATCTAAAAGGAATTGTAGCGATATGACCTGATTTGTCTACGAAACAAGTAACCATTTTCCAGGATTGAACAGCTTTCGTTAGTAATTTTCCCTCTCGAAACACCTAAACAATTGACTGCTGCTTTGTTTCGGCTTTATATGAGTATATTCATGATTCATCGCCACTGACGATGTCATAAACATGTTTTGAGATTCACTACTTACATTTATTGACCATAGCTTTGGACCAATTAACGAAATCTCGTTTTTGTTCAATTGTAATGATATGCGGTATCCAGCTTTCTGAGAACCAAATTTCATGTAAAATAGAATGTATTAAAGCACTAGAAATTTTCAATGATATCTGAATTTCATCATATGTTGTCTGATGATCTTTTTCAATTAATTTCCGAACAACTTTAATATTTTCATCGAATACACTTGTTTTTGGACGACCTTCTCTAAAATCATCACCCAAAGAGACGCGTCCAGACTTAAATTCATGAAACCATCAATACACTTTAGTTTTCAGGAAATAACAAATTTATGAGATCGAGGCTTTGCTGCTGTATCAGTCCACATCGAAAATCATATAAAATCATTGTTAGAAAGTTTTCCATTGATAAATTCATATTTTCCGCTTTGTATGCCATATTTAATTAAAATATTTATTTAAACAAATGCGAAAAAAGTAACAGACAAGCATAAAAGTATTAAAAAAAAGTATTTTATGATTTTATTTTTTACTAAACCTTTTCATATTCTCCATTCCCGAAATTTCTCGACTGCCCCTCGTATTAAGAAAGGTTAAAATATTTTCCAGTAATATTAAATAAAAAGATTAAATTACAAATTATTGGATAATAAATTATTGTAAGTACGAAAATTTCCAGCATTTCCAAAGACAAGGAGCAGAGAAGCAATGTTGAAACCGAATTAGAGATTTGGGAAATTGTGAAATGTTGCAATTATCGACCAGGCCTTTTCTCTTAATTTATGGCCAGCTCAATTCATCATAATTATGAAGCCGTAGTTTTAAGAGTTTCAAGAAATATTTCCAAAAATCAATTACAAACCAACATTTCTCAATATTCCTCAAATTCTCCCGTTTATTATTCTCTATTTTTCTTACATTATACTTGAATTGAGTATATATTTTAAATTTATTTCTGAAATCTCCTCAAAAAATATATATATTTACAATCAGACTTTTTCCGTCTGATTTTCTACACAACATCTGCAGCCTCAGAAAGATTAAAATTGTACCGAAAATGAAAAAAAATATCAATTTGTATAAATTGCAATATTCTAGAAAAATTAATAATAAAAATCTTTTAAGTTTCCAACAATGAAATCTAATTAATTTTAAAATGATGTAAGCAAATCTTCTATTATTATTACTGTCTAATATAATA
>JBBMKC010246868.1:0-10559 GCA_037834085.1 Bipalium vagum
GTCTGAAATGTATTTATTTATATATTTATATATTTTCCAGTCTTAAACTCAAAGAATAGCTTACTGTGAGAGGGAAGGAAGGGAGAAGTGTTTGCAGCTATTAAAAATATATTTCAACAGGCTCGGAAAAATTTTAATTTTTTTAATTATTATTATGATTATTATTATTATTATTATCAATGATATTTAACGGACATTATTCTCTTTAATTTAATATCATTTGACTGAGAAAACCCGTACAAGATTTCAATTAAAACTATTTCTGATGGGTTTTTCTTGATGAAAATTAATTATGAAATCAAGACATGATTGCTTTTTTCCAACGAAAAAAAGGGTGGGAGGAACTGAGGAATTTAATTTGTGAAAATAATTTTAATTTTTTTTTAGTGTAATTTTGAAAATGAGCAAAAATAATAAAATCTTACTTAATCCAATCAATGAATTTTTCTGAAATGCCCTGAATACAAAATTAAAAAAATAATAATGACTTTTATTTTTGTTACTTTTAAATAAATCAGACGGTTGGTAATCAAATTCGCGATTTAAATTTTAAATGACCAATCAAAACGCATTTGAGAATTAATCTAATTTATGCCTTAATATTTACAGTTAATGAAATATAATTGTTTATTTAATTAATTTGTTTTCTTCAAAGAATTTTTATCTAGATTTTCTCCAATTTTTCATTGGAAAAATTTTTTACCAATTTTTATAACTTAATTTAAATATATTAAATTGTGTAAAAATTATTTTTCATTATTATGTTGATTTATTTTTATTTTTTTTATTACCATTTTAATTTTCACTATTAGTTATTTTGTTAATATTTGTCACTATTGTGATGTTTTTCTTATACGAGCGGATAATGTTAACAAATTACACCTGGAATGATTTTATTATTAAAACAAGAATAAAAAAGGCTAAAATCAAAATTTAATATTTTGTAAAATTATTATTTATAAAAATAATAATAATTATTATTATTATATATAATAATAAATTGAATTTCATTTTATTAAAAATAAATTAAATATTAATATAAATAAAAATTATTGTTTCATTTTTTATGAAATATATTTGTTCAAAAGTTCATTATTTGTAATATTTATTATAGTTTATTAAAACAAAGTTTTTAGTAAAAGTGATTATATAAAAAATAATAATAAAGATTAAGAATTTTCTGAACTTCTATTTTCTTTGTATTGACTTTGTATGACCGTGAGACAAATTTATTAATAAAAAATTATTATTCTTTATGTTTTCTGATGAAAAATTGTGATTTTTAGGACAAAAGACAGGCGGAAGAAATTATGTTAATGAGTCAATATAAAAAATGAAATAAATATTCAAAGGGAATAAATTTTAATATATATTTTTTCAATTTACTTATTTTCTAATTGGTTTCCACTATAAAAAATTATATTTGGTATACCTCTTTACGAGAAAGTTAAAAATAAAATAATCGTTCACTTTTATTTTATTATTAATGATGATTTAATATTATTATTATTATTATTTTATTTTACATTTATTCTTTATGAATATTGTAAGTTATAAATCAATGTGTTGAAAAAAAACCCCGTGAAAAATATATTAATTGTTTTTAAAAAATAAAAATTTACAATTTGTCATTAATTACAGGGTCATCGAGATAAATCCGGAACATTTTCAAAGTTATATTAAAAGAAGATTATTTGAGTAATCAGTGATCACTAATCACTATAATTATTTTTGTTTAAATAAGCAAATTGGTCAATAAAAAAGATTAATCAAATTTTAATTATTTAATATTAGCCATAGATTCAGAAAAGGACTGAAGGACGGGATCAGTTCGTGCTGGAAGAAACCCAGAAGAAATAATTGAATGGTTTGGCTAAAACAAAACCTAAGTTAAAGAGTCTACATAAAGGTATACCGAAACAAAAAATACAGATATATTCCATGCCGAAAGAAAATTTCAATTTCTAATTACAAACAAAATGAAAAATTCCTGTTTAGTTTGAAAATTAAAATCGATGAAGATGGAAATCGAAAAATGAGTGTTCTAGAAAAGGAAATGAGAATTAAACAGTCAACTGTGAGGGTAGCGGTAAATAATGACTTATGTTAAAAATCCTATGTGCATTGAAAGTAATACCTGTTGATAGAAAGAGATAAATTCAACAGAAATATGAAAACATCAACATTGGTGAATGAGTTCAAACACGAAGCTCTAGTGTCCTCAGATTTTCTCTGGCCAAAAGATTTTCAATGAGAACAGAAAATTAAAATGACAAATGAATCAGCCAATATGTTTATGAACCTAGCTTCCATGTTTTCTAAGTTTCCAGCCTCAGACAGTGAAGTCTTACGTAGTCCAAAGGAGATACTGACATTTATATCGGCATGTTAGACGCGGTTGTAAAACGGTGGAATGATGTGATAATCTGTGGATAAAAGTAAATGTTCCAACAAGATTCTACTCTTTTTAATAAAACTAGGAAAACGCAAAACCTGTCCTGCCACTGGTCACCCTCGAGCCCCGACTGCAATTCTATCGATTATTTTTTATTATTATTATTAGTTGAATCAAATAATTGAATCAAAAACTCAACACAATCGATCCTTACAGGATGCAATCATCAATGTAATGGTTACATTTGATGAAGCAATCACGCATGCAACACACATTCCGAGAGCAGTTCAAGACGGTCGTGGCCGCTAATGGTGATCACATCGAATAATTCTAAAATTTACACTTTCATTCGTAATAATTTCATTGTAAAAAGTTATTATTAATTTTGTCGGTTTACGTCTATTTATTGAGATAATAATTGTTCCGGTTTAATCTCTACGACCTTACATTTTAAATAATTAAATATAAAATGAATTATTCTCGATTTGGCTTAAATTGTAATTCATAAATAGTTCACTTAAATAAATTTTATTTATTTTTCATCTATAATATAGTTGAGATCCCGATGCCTTGGCATCTATCACTCAAAAATGATTGTTACTGTTTATTAATGAAATGAAACGATTTTCAGTCATCATCCATGAAAACAATGTCATAATAAAATTATTATTTTTTAAATTAATGGAAGTTAAAATTTTCTTTAACCTAAATCACCATTTACGAACTGCCTGAAACGCAGGGCTTCTCTTTAGATTTCATGTTCAAATGTCACTTGAAACACGACTGCGGATGAGTGATTTGTAAATAAATGCTTCTTCAGAAAAGACCATGACTGAAACCTTATAGAGTCCCCATCTACACATGGACACGAAAAGAGAATAAGAATCATAATATTAAAGTAAAAGATGAATAGAAAGGGACTAAAAGAATATAATATTTCAGAGTCATTAAGAAGTGCAGGTCTAAAAAATTAAATAATTGATATTATTCCGAGAGAATAAAGATGAAAAACAGTTAGACTGAACGAAAAAAAATTGCGATTTTTCACCTTAATTTAAACCTGGCCGATACATTCGAAGCGGTATTTTTATTACCTGAAATAAGACAAAATCGATTAAACACCTCACAAACAGAAAAATGAGAGTTGTTGAAGGTAGTTTTGGTATTGCCTCTGCTTGTCCCTGAAGAAATTAACAAGATCCTTCAAAAGATTAAATAATAGATAGTTGAAGAAGAATCGCGTGAGAGGATGTCATATCCCAATTTGTGATTTTTGATTTTCGATCTTGCATTGTGGTGAAGAAAGATATTGTTGAGTAAAACTTGAAAGTTGAAAATTCTTGTTCGTCAACACCAAACTGTCACCATTATCTTCTTTTCGTTTAATTTCTATTTTGAGAAATATCACGGGGCTTCGTCATGACCAAACCACTATTCAAACTGTCTCGTGTTTTCAGATACTTCTACTTCTCGTCATATGTTATTATATATAATTCGTTCGAGAAGAAATTTGTTTTTGATGAGTAGAAGAACATATGACAAGACTTTAAAGCGGTTTTTTTGCTTTATTTAATTATTTCGGCATCTTTTTTCAGGTCTTTCACATTTCGGATTTACTATAAATGTTGAGCTATTGTTGTGTCCTCAACACACGGCTCTCTTGCAACGCCATGTGTACTTATTCTTTGCTCAGCTTTGATTACAGTTTTGAATTGGTCGATTATCGTGCTTTATCTTTCAGTGGAAAATTACCAAGTGTTCTGTAAAATGTGTGTTCATTAATGATAGAACATATCATTCATTTTACGACCTGTCTAAGTTGCATTGGTCAACCTTGAACTCGTAGAAAAAATCAGACGATTTGTCTATCATGATTTTCAGAGTCTAAATTTAAGGTAAATATCAATTAACTAAATACGATCTCTAGCTACCCAAAGCATCAAATTGATATAATATTCAGTATTATAATAATGTTCGAGCAATATAAAACCGGAATTCCGTTTTCATTGACCTCGTGTTCTAAGTCAGTCCTGTCTATTTTGAATAATCAACGTTGAAGATTTTGTTTAAGAAATGATTTAATTTGACAAATGATATTCTCAGAGAATTATTATTAATAGTATTATTAGTAATATTTTTAACTTATTAAATATTTATAAAACATTAAATTTTAAAAATTGTTTTAATTTCTCAAATGACGTAATTAGCAAAATTTTAAAAACTCATTTTTAATTATTTTCGATTTTGATATATGACGATTTTACCTATAATGTCTTATTTCATGACGATAATAATTTTTGACACTCAATTTCAAAATAATTAAAAATAAAATAATTTCTTTCTTCGCTTCGACTTGAAAAAATTTCTTCTTATCACACTGATCCTAATCGTTATCCGATCACTATTACTCCGTGAGAATTTATATTAGTTCAATGTAATTATAGTTCAATATTTATTGATTATATTTTCTTAAAAGGAGGAAAAGAGTTTGTTTAAATCGTCAAAAAATAGGTGAAAGTTTTTTTTGTTTATATTCAAACTATGAAATGTTTGTGATGGAATGGCTTTTTGTCAAAATTATGAATTTCTTAGTTGAAATGAAAAACTTGTTCTTGATTTTCTTTTTAAATTCTCGTCTTTTATTTAAACAATTTCCGATTAAAAATGCTTTACTTTCTCAAGTCTATCAAAGTTAATCTTTAGGTATACCTATAAGTAATAAAAATATATATTAAAGTCCCAATCAGTAACTTAGAAAGACCTTCACATTGGAGAATATTTTGAATTATTTGCTTTATTAATTAATTCTATATAGAGTGGTTTGAACAATTAGTTTGCTCTTTTTTTTAAAAAAGAACTTCACACCTAAATTAACAATTATTAAATTTTTTTAATTTAAATTTTTAAAAATTATTAAGTTACAGTTAAAAAATATTTAAATAAATATTTTAAATAAATATTGATAAATTTAATTTTAAAAATAGGTAAGATTCATGTTTGAAAAGTTTTATTAAGTAATCGGACTTAATGACATATTATTTCTTTGATCTTATATTATTATTAAAAATGTCAAAACAAGAATATAACTAATTCAAAATTAAAAATAATAATAATAATCATAATAAAAAAAAATAATAATAAAATTCGGAAGATTCTATTAATTAGTTATGGAACTTTCATAATTAATAATCAGTAATACTATTTTCAAAAATATCATTTCACTCCTAAATAAATTTTTTTAAGTGAAAAATTAGAAAAAAAATAATTTTTTTATTTTTTTTAAAATAAAAATTGAAAAGTAGAACCACATAAATATTTTTCAATTTAAATTTTTCTTCAAGTCTTGATTGATCGATTTTCTATGATCCTGTTGAAGAATGTTGAAATTATTGTAACAATTTTTAACTTTTATAAAGAATTTTATTTTCAATCATTTAGCGAATATGAAAATAAATGTAATAACAACTATTTTTTTATTATTAACAATTAATAAATTTCTCTGAATGTAACCCCTCGGAAAAAAAGTATTAACAATTTTTGAAGAATTTCATTAAACAGGCAAAAAATCATAAAATATTCAATATATATTCAATATATTATGTATAGAATATATTCTAAAATTATCAATAAATAAAGGAAATTAATTATGTTTGTTATTGATTTCAATATATTTTCAGACATAACAAAGAATTTTAAGTAACTTTTTTTCACTTCTTCGAATTTAACCAAACCTTTTTTACGAAAAATATTAATAATTAAAATTATAAAGTTTTTTTTAATTATTTTGCTCTTTAATTTTACTTTAAAACTTTACACTTTGATTAAATATTTTTAATAATACCTTTAATATACTTTAAATTTTACTTATTTTTTTAAATTTATAATTTAAGATTTTTAACTAATTAATTAATATTAAATTACATTTAAACTTTAAATATTATTTTTTATAAGTAACTTTACAACCAGAATTAAATTTTACTATCATAAGGTATTGATATAGTAGCTCCTTAAAAATTTGACTATTCTAAGGTCCAGATAACCCTAACAAAATTCAAAATCATGTAGGATATATTTAGAGAGGTTTTATGAACTGACCAAATTTGACCAATGAAATATTTTCAAAAATCGAATTATCTGAACCGATAAAATGATATTCGAAAATCTTATTAAATTGAAATTAAAAATTGATAAAAATTTATTATCATTATTAAATTTTTTATTAAAACACTAAAAATGAATTTATTAAAAAGTGCTGAAAAATCAATTTTTTTTAATATATTTATTTTATTAAAAAGTAAATTTTCAACAAATCATCTAAACCGAAATTAAATAAAAATCTTCAAATAAAATAGGGTATGCAGATTTTTATTATATTTTGAAAATTTTAAACTAACAAAATTTTTATTTTTTCTTATTTTCTTATTTGCTTTTACATGATTTTTATCATTTAATGCCAATCATATGCTTTTTCAATAAATGCTTTATAATCAGATTTATATTATCAAATATTTAATTTTATCGTTTTTGTCAACTGATAATTACCATTTTTTAAATGATGTGGAATTTTTCTCTTTTTGAAATTTATTTTGTGTTTATTTTGAATGTTGTTGTACACTTTTGAAAAGAGTTTCCTCATAAAGATTTGAATGATACATTTGACCACTAAAAAATGGAAAACCTTTTCCATATACAGTACCATACAAGACCATACAAGACCATACAATTTAAACTTTTTGTTATTCTACTTTTCGAAAATTATTCGAATTTCGATTCTGGATAATGAAGATGTACGACAATTGTACGACAGATTCTAAGCAAACCGTCAAAGAAATGATTGTTAATCTCCACTGTGGTGAGCAGAACTTCCGTGATCATCTGCAGATTATTGGAAGTCATACAGAGCTGGAGTTAATGAGCAGAGGTTATGAGGATTTTGATTTCAAATGCAAATCTAATAAAATATACCAGAGAACCTTTTCAGAAGAAAATTGTCACTTCCAATGAAAAGTGAATTTTATATGAGAACCCTGGTCGTCAACGTTAATAGTTTTCTACAGAACAGACTCCAATTCCAACTGCAAGACAACTAATAAATGGTGAAAAGTGTTTTTTGTTTGTATGGTGGGACTGGAAGAGATTTTTATATATGGAGGTGCTTGATAATGAGCATACTGTTGATTCAAATTTCTACTTTCAACAATTAGACCAATTGGCTGATGAACTCTTGCAGACACGGTTAGATTTAGTCAGTAGAAAATGTCTTATCCTCCTTTATGATAACACTCTGTTGCACTCCTCCAAAGTTACTCTACAAAATATTCATGAGTATGACAATGAAGTCTTACTTCACACACCTTAGAGAACTTACATCTCGCCATCAGATTATTAACTTTTTCGATGTTTGCAGCACTTTCTTAAAGGTTAAAGGTTTATCAACAATGTTGAGGTAAAATCGAGCATACAATTATTTTGATTAAAATTCTGCTAAATTTCTTGTCGATAGTATCCATGCCTTGATAAAAAGATGGCAGATGATTGTCGATAACTATAGTGAACACAAAATTGATTGATACTATTTTGTTTTAAGTATGTTATTTTAAAACTTTTTCTTTTTCAGTTCCGGTTTTCTTTGGAGGGGGGGACACTTAATAAAAGTCTTTTCTGATCTTGTTTAAAAAACTTTAAAATTATGCATATTCTAAAAAATATTAATATTCAAAACAATATTCTAAATTTAGAATAGGAAGACCTTTAAGAAAAGAGAAAATTAATGGAAAATTTCTTCAGTTCTTAACATCTCCAAGGAAGGATAATAGCCGAAAAAATATTTTTTGAAAAAAACTAAATAATATTTTTATATTATTTTATAAATAAAAGCTGGAACAATTTTATTTTTATATATAAACATGTTTCTGAACATTTTACCAGCAAATAACATTTCAAAAAAAATAATTATTTCATTATACCACACTTTGACCGCCGGTGTTTTTAACAAATTGAAGTTGTTGAGACTATTCCCGGGCTTAATTAATGTGAAAACGTGATTTGTAACAATATTCCTTAAAAAATATTAAATTTTTAATTTATTTTTTTAAATATTTTAACGAGAATTTTTTCATTCAAATAATATGCAAAGTTTAAGTAAACATAAGCGGAATTTGTGCTTCATTATGAAAATGGAATGGTCTGACAAAATAATCATTAAAGGTATTTTTGGTATTTTTATATTTATTTTTTTAAAAACATATCCATTAGAAAAATTATTATTTATATCTAAAATCGATAAAATTATAAGTGAAATTATTAAATATTAATCTTCACATAAAGTTGTATTTTCCTCTGTATTTTATGATCAACGTTTAAGAAAGAAATGCTAAAAGAGTTTAATGGTTCTTTTTCCAAAGTTTTATTCTAATATAAAAAATATTTTACATTTTTTAAAAATTTTATTTATTATTGTTAAAGTTCATTGATATATTGAAAATATAATATATATTTGTTTGCTATGAGATTCTATTGGGTTTGTCGGAAAATAATATCGTGTGTTGATACTCAATTTTAAACTCAAACAAATTAAGTTGAAATAAATTTTATTAAATGAAATAAAATTATCTTAAGTAATTGTATTCCAATAAAGTTATAAACATTGTTTAAATATTACAAGAATTTAGTGACAAATTCAAATATGGATAAAATGCACCTAAAATTGAATTATCTCTTTGAATTCAAAATAGCTCGTGGGGCTGCAAAGACCAACAAAAATACCAATGATGCATTCAACCAGGGAATAGCTTATGAACGTACCATACATCTATGGTTTCAATACTCTTGAGATGGAGATGAAAGTTTTGTTGATGACGAAGGTCGCGGACGTCATGTTTCAGTGAATAATGACAAATTGAATGTGTTAAGTCCAACCCTAACAAATTGAGAGGTCGCGAAACATTTTCACGTTAGTCACTCAGCAATGCTGCATTATCTAAGTGAACAAGATAAAGAGGCTTAGCACAAAAGGATTGCCATTTATTCAAACAGGTGGCACAGCTTATTATGAGACAATATTTTACAAAATCAATAAAAATATAAAATTCTGTAAAGATTATTAAAATAAAAAATCATGGTTTTGTAAAACCGGAATTTGCACGTTGCCAAAACTTTTTGAGAATTGCAGGGTGAATTTTAAAAATTAAATAGAAAAAAATTCAATAATTTTTTATTAAATTTATTTATATTTGTTAAATTATTATTGGTGTTTATATGTTTATTAAAATCGAAATTAGTTCATTGAAAAATATTTTTAAATGATTTAACCGTTAATATTATGATTAGAGGAATAACCAAAGGAGTGATAACGGAAAAATACAAAGCCGAATGATGGAGGAAAAATTCATTTAATTATTTAAAACAACTTTTATGATTCTGAGGAAAAATATAATAAAAAAAATAATTACAGTTAAATTTTTAACTGCTCGTGGACAATTTGCCAAAGCAAATATTTTTTAATAAAAAAAGATGAAGAAAGTGCAATAAATAAAAAAAATAAACCGTAATAAAGAAATTTAATTAAAATAAATATTAAAATTATTTATCACAGAAATAAAAGAAATAAAAAATAATCATTTATTTTTATAAACACTATAATAAATATAACGATAATTTATTTTATTTTTGATAATTTATTCATAATTATTCAATAAGACGGTATATTTATGAAAATATAAATAAACTTACTAAAATTTTGATTTTGACAAATGATAGAGAATCAGTAAATGTCGGTATTAATGTTGACCACAGAAAATTGATTATCGTTGACTGTCGAGGACATTAAGAATTTAATACTGAATCAACGACACAAGAGTCAATTTGCTATTGACATTTAAAACGATTAAAAAGAACCTCCAAAGAACTGTTCTTGGAATCATGAAAGAGGAAACGTTGTTGGGAAAATAAATGCAAATACGCGTCTTATTATAAGAATATGTATAATCAACACTCATAATTGTTCTTTTTGCATCATTTATTTGAAATGACAACCCAAATGAGAAATTATATGATGATAATAATAATAATAATAATAATAATAATAATAATAATAATAATAATAATAATAATAATAATAATATCAATAATATCAATAATATCAATAATGTGAATTACCAGTTAA
>JBBMKC010246879.1:0-20783 GCA_037834085.1 Bipalium vagum
TTTAATGATCTATTAATCAATATATAATATAAGAAATTGATAAAAAATTCATACATTGCGGTAGAACAAATTAGTGGTTGTCGATTAATTTAAAAAATTAAAACAAAAAAATTTAATTAGATGCGAAATGCTACAATTTATAAAAACGGCAGGAACTTAGTTGCCAACCTAATATATTCATTGTGTTATCACTATTCTATTGGTTTATAATCAATAACACGGATTTTGTTAAACAATTTCTATAATAACATAACAAATCGGATCATTTAAACAAATTTATTCAAACCATGGGTATAAACATAAATAATACATTTATATTTTCTATTTATTATGTTTTCTTCAGGGTTTCTATTGTAATCTATTCTTTGACGTTAGGCCATTTGTAATCCATTTTCTTATTTTCCATATCTTAACAATCTAATTATTATACATTGTGTTGTTTGGTTCAATGTCTTCTTCCTTTTTGAATATTAACAATACATCATCAACATACCGTTTACAAACTAGTGGTCTATTTCCATTACAATCTTTTATTTTCTTTTCTAAGCTTACCTTAAGTAAAAAGGCCAGTGTTGGTCATAAAAGTGATCCCATAGGAACTCCGTCTCTGGAGATTTTAATAGAAATATACCACTAGTGTATAAACGGTATGTTGATGATGTATTCCTAATATTCAAAAAGAAGAAATTGAACCATTCCTAGAAAAACATCAATAATCTCCATCCTAATATAAAGTTCACTATTAGAAAGGAAAGTGAGAACAAATTACCATTCCTAGACGTATTAGTGAAAAAAGAAATACAAGGTAATAGATTGAAAACATCAGTATATAGAAAAAAGCAGATACCGGCTTATACACATCCAATAACAGCTACTGTGAAGAAAAGTATAAAAATGGCCTAATGAAAGGATTATTACTCCGGGTGTGGTCCTTAACATATTGGTAGTTGCAAAGAAAGACAAGGAAATAAATATGCAAAAGAAAATGAGGGTAGTGTAGTAATGACCAACGATGAAGAAAGAAAAATATGCAATCCAATAGTAAATAAAAACTGAAACCAGAAATTAATTCACAACATGGAGAAAACAGGAATTAATGGAATTAATCAATATTTTAAAAATATTAAAAAATTATACTATTAAAGTTTTTGAATGAAAAAGGTTTTTTACTTTTGTCTAATAATAATGTAGATAATTTTATTAAAAATAGTGATATCATTTGAAGATAAACATCGAAGAAGAATAAAATTGACTGAAGAAGATTTGAAAGAGATCGAAACATGGTTCAAGATAGTAGTATAAAAAAATTTGCGTTCAAAAATGCTTTTTAAAATGCGTAAACTTGAAATATATATATATATTATTATAATAAATAAATATTTATAAAATATAATAAAATTGTGAAAAAATTACATTTTTTTCTCTGTTAATATTAAAGAAATTTAAAATATTATTTATTTACGTAATTATTTTAATTACTTGTTCAATGGGCTTAAACAATTTAAATTTATTTCAGTTCTGTCATTTATTAAAATGAAGATTGTTATTGGAAATAATTTTTGAATAATAATGAATTACAATGACAATTAATTTTAGACGGGAACCCATCACGCTTCTCTTATCACAGTAGACTTTTTGGAGAACATTTTAATTGCATTTTTCTCTGTTTCAAGAAAATTATTATTTCGATAATTCTTTAATTATTATTTTGTGAAAAATTTTGAGATTGATTAAAATTTATTTTAAAAAAATATGATAAAAATAATTAATTCATATAGTGCTGTTAACAATATTGATCGGGTGATACCCACTTATAGAGCTTTATGGTCTTTCCAATTTGCTTCATATGATGACGAAGGTTGATACGTCAACGTTGAGTTCTTCAACAACTTCTTGAGTAATTTTGAGAGTATCATCTTCGGTTAACTGCTTCAATTTTTCATTATCAATGGCTAATGAGTTACATCATCGACGCTGGTATAGCCGGAATGAAACTTCTGATACCAATGTTGTACCGTCATTTGTTGACACTTGCCTCGATCGATTTAAGCTGTACTACGCCATAGCTTGTACTCATAAAAGAAAATATTGAGAAAATTGCGTTTCGACATCTCTGAAAAAAATAAAATTATTGACAGAAAAAATACTTACAATAAATTTTAAACAAATATTTATAAATACAATTAGATAGCTTATAAATGACATAACTTATTGATCTAAACTTATTAATTTGTTTTCTTAACTTAAAAAATACAAAACATGAAAAACCTGCATTTATATTTCATCAACCTAATATGTTGGCGCAAGTGCATAAGACCAGTTTGATGTTATAAAACTATTTTGTGAACAGGCTCCATTCGTAAAACCGTGATTTTATTTGTTTCATTTTTGTCTTTTCCCTATCAGGCCTCAAACGCACCATGATGAAATATTGGTCGATGTTTTCTGTGAAATGAACTTTAAAGTTTTGGTGTATTTCTCTTTACAAAAAATTATTCTGGGTCGTTTGAAGGTCGATTTAAATATGGAGGTCTTGTGTTAGATATGTTGTAACTATTTTAACTTTAATATCAAAAACAATTTTCGGTTTACTGCAACATTTGAATTAGTGTGTTTTTCTAAAATTTATTTATTTGCCTCAAAATAAATACGACACAATTTTTATTGTTTTTTTCTGAAATCTATTTTTACAATTTTATTTTGATTAATGTTCTTTTTAACAATAACCTTAACAAATAATCAATAGTTATAATATCAGACTTTCGAAATATCATCAAGATTTGGCATTGCACTTTGAGAACAAGGTAAGAGGTTAATAGAAATATCAAATTATTTAATTGGGTATGTCTCAAAGTCTACATTGCAACGATGGACGACAAGATTAAGTAAGCAGGATAATTTAATACTCAAATCTTATACAGGTCATAAACGAACATCAAGGACGTTTTTAAAGTGTCCCATTTATTTTGATTTACCCGATATTTCAAATCAAAAGAAAACATAACCAAAAACAACGATTTCCTAATGAAAAAGAGTAAAAATAGGAGTTTTAAGAATCTTCAAAAAATTTGATTGTATCAGAATTGATTCAGGTATGGAAGACCGAAAAAAATTGAAACAAAATAATCTCAATTCAATGAAAAAGTTGAACGTGAAGCCTAAGTCCACTTTGAAACAAATTTGTACCGAAATCGAAATGAGCCCGTTGACCATTTAGAATTATATTCACAGTGGTTTTTCTGCAAGGTCATATAAAATTAAAATGTAAAAATATTTGTACGGAAAAGAAAAAAAGTTTTGACATCATTAAATCTAAAAAGAATATACAGAGCTTTTGAGTAATTAAAATAAGAGACTTGTAAAGACCAATAAGAGGAATTTTGATATATTTGAAATCGTTTTTATATCACCATATGTAAAAATAAACAGTGTAATTTGTAAATAATGTAAGTTTCTTTTAAAAAGAGATTTATTAAAAGGTACACATAATATCTCCGGATATTTTCTGGTTTCATATGGCAAACGGTATTAGTAAACATTGTTTTAATATTCATTAAAATTTAATATTTAAAACTACTGGGAGTCTTTCCAGTGATCTGGGACTCAGACGGAAATGCGCTGAACTGCCGTTAGACCACTTTTAGATTTCTTTTATGGAATAGTATCTAACTCTTAGTAAAAGGCAATCAAAGTCTTACTACAATTCTCAACTTCGTACTTATGTGAAATAAATAAAATAAAAACCGTGAAAGACTTAAAACCGTTGAAGAAAAGTTAAGGGTATCTCATTCTCACATGGACCCACAAAAAAAACCAGTAGTAGTAAAGAAGCACCAGGTACAATTCTTCCACTGATAAACACCATTATTATTCTATACCCGGTATTGTATTTATGACTCAAATATTTTGTGAATAAAATTCTCCTTATATGACATTCTTTGTTTTATATTATTTCATTGAAAAGTCTTTATGAGTTGAACAGAAAGTGTAAAAAATGGCTGGAAACCACTGATACAGAGTGATATGGAAATATTAGGACCTCGAATCTTCTTTGTCAAAATCCTTTAGAATTCAGTTTACTGAATAATCTGAGTTTGAGATTACAATACATTTCTTTCAACTCTCCTTTACTTCATGTCTTGCAGTATCGACAAAATTAATAAAATAAAGTTTTTGTTTGAATTAAATTAAAGTTATTATTTGTAAAAGTATTTCTTGTTTTATTAATTATCTCTTTTTTTTCTTTTCATTCCAAAAACTTTGGGATTATATTCTCTTTATTGGCAGATTAGGCACATGGATATCAATTAACTAATAAATAAGGTCAGGTTTTGAAACGGATCTATTTATCGGATTTTGAAGTAATTAGGATTTAGAACTCAAGTGAAGCCAATGATCACAACTGAGATTCGACATAGATCTTGATTTATCTATAATAGAATCTGTAATTGTTTTGTATAATCTTAGAACTACTTTTGATGCTCCATTTCAATTATACTTAACGCGCCTCCTGAGTGAGAAAAGCAAATTATAAATAATCACGATAAGTTAATCACATTAATAATGACAAAAATATAAATATTTTATTTTTATTTATTTTATATTTGGATAACAACAATACCATCATTCACTTTACTTTGGGATATTGATGAAAAAAATGAGCAAACTTTATTTGTTTTAATGATTGAGTATAAAAATAAACAAATATTTATTTTGAAAAATAAAGCTTAGATCGGGTCTTGACAATGAGAGTGCTGTATAAATGAAAATAAATTTTCCTGCTGAATTTCCCAAATAAAGTCTTCGATTTATTGTCTCTGGAAAAGTAGAAAATCCGTAATAAAATGAGCATTTATTTTCATTTATAGCTGGCGTAAGTGAATAATTGAACCCATTGATTGCTTAGGCAAATATTGAAAGTTGGGGATTTCGTGAAGCCTAAAACATGATACCCAACATTTCCCGATTCTCCACTGCTTCTTTATTCATTAATTATCTGGTGTAAAAATATAAAATTTATATTTTTACAATGCCAGAAAAAAACAGCAGTCAATAAAAACAAAGCTGAGACTGTGTATTGTTAACTGGGTCAAGACTATTAATAAAATATTATTACATAATTATTAATACTGTACATTTGTGGACTTCTTACTGATAATGACAATATTTCCATGATTTGATCCAGTTTTATTGTTAATTAGAAGAAAATATAATTATTTATATCATCATTACCTCAAATAAGAAAATGGCGAACAGTCTGATGAGGCACATTAAGATACATTCCTTTTAATTGTAAATGGAACGATATTAAATGTTACACAAATAAATAAAATTTAATTTTTTAATATATTTTATTATTATTATTAATATTTGGACTTACTAAAAATAAATAGGATATTTGAAGCCTTGGACTTTCTATCTATACAAACCTTTTTTATGATTATACTTTTAATATCACTAAATTCTAAAATTGAAGAAGAGTGAGGCTTGTCAAATTTTCATTTCGATCTGGATTCATTTGATACTATTGATAATATGTTAATATTAACCAAATTCCACTTATCTCACTCGATATCTTTTTACCAGAGACATACGGTTCACCAGTTAATAGATATATATGATAGAATTATGCTTATTAATAACGAAATTTAAGATCAAATTAAATATTATGGGTGAATACAAGTAACATTTTATATAACTCTAAACAATTTTATATTTATATAAATAAAAGCACCGACATTTAATCATCAAAATAGTTTCCATTACATTCTATGACATTTTCTATCTGATTATCAATTCCTCAACCCCAGTTTTAAAAAAGATTTGCTTTAATTAGTTTAAGCTGTCAGGAAAGGTATTTTTCATAAGAATTTAAAGTTTTCATAATTTTCATAAGTTCTTCCGTTTAGAAATTATTGTACTGATCTGATTCGCTGAAAATTAGAGGGAGCAAGATCAGATTTTTTTCGATTGAGAAGGACTGAATGTTTTTCCACGATGGTTGCTTTCAATTTGTCCAGCTGATCACAATAATATTGTATAATAATTGTTTCCCAGGCTTTAAGTATTTCAAAGTGAACCACATCACAAAAACATAAGCAATTTTGGTTCTCTGAATTTTCTGGGTGGTTCTCTAATAGAAATCCATTGTTTTCTCAAAACTATCTGTTCATGCATAATCCATTTCTCGGCTACCGTTATGAGGTAATGAAAATTATTTTTCTTTTTTATGAAGGTTTAAGTGTATGCTGTATTTCAAAGACATATTTTCGAATAACTGGGATGATAGGGTACCAATTTGCTGGAATGCACAACTTCACAATGCTTTTCAAGTGCCCTTGAGCTGCTGCTCATGAGGTATCTTTCTTTTGTGAAATTTCCTTAATTGTTTAAGTAGAGTCTTCTTCCACAAATGAATATTGTACAAACTTTAGATATTTCATTTCATGTTAACGTTAAAAATTTATTTTACGAGGTGTAGCGGTAAATAATGTAGATTTATATGATAAAAAACAGAAATTCTTAAAAGATACATTGAAATATTTTATTCAAAGAAATGACCATTATTATTATTTTTGTATGTCATTCATCTTTTAGGTAACTTGTGTATGCCGAACCAAAAGAAAATATCTTGTTTCGACAAACCAATTTTTGGACATCTTTGTAAGTCTTGAAATGCTGCTCAACAAGTTCATGTATCATCGTCCGTATCAAATGGAAATCAACAGGATCTTTTGAATTTGATGAGTGGGTGAGTACTTTTAGGCTAGATCTTTTAACATGGTTTTGAATACTTTAGAAGTAAGAGATGATTTGTTGACAAACAGCAAAATTACTTAAACACGTCTTTTGGCCAATTTTGAACTTTAGGATCAGTTCTATTATTTCATTTTAATAATAATCAAAATGAATAGTCTCACTGAGCTTCGAAGATCATAATATTCAACACCCTTTTGATCAAACCCAACGCAGGGCATTGTTTTCTTTCTAAAATGATTTTGTCTAGAGCCGGTTTTGAACCTGGATATTCACTATTTTTCACGATGAAATCATAATTTTTGAGGTGTTAAAATCAATTATCACAGGTATCCTGAGATGGTGTATACCTTGCAAAGTATACAGTAAGTTTCTGAAGTAGTTTCTGAATACTAAAAATTTATTAATATCTAAGCTATTAATATCCTACTAAGCAATGTATATTAAAACAAAATACAATATATAATCAATAAGATTTCTTTTATCTTATATCATAAAAATAGATTTTAAAAATCCGTATTATTTAACGGTGCAATCATAAATATTTGTAGAATAAAATTGCTCTGATCTTTCCGTTCAGGTATGTACCTAACAATGTTAAGTAATTATAATAAAGTTAGTACTCCCTTATACAAATAAAGGAGATTATACATTCTTTCATGCATTAATTAATGGTAATGATATCAACGTTTGATCTCCAAACTCTTGATGAATACTTTAAAGCAGGAAAATATAAATAAATAGCAAGATCACAGTTTCACGAATATTGAAACAAAATATTGGAACATATTAATGAGGAAGCCATTATTGTATTTGATGTTCATTAGCACTGTCAAAATAAATTGCTTTTATAAAATAATCTTCATTCTGCCCACAGCGATTATTTTATGATTAATGTAAGCAATTTTTATAATTGAGGACATTTTCAAAGAGGATTTCACATTTCTCCTTCCCAATTTAAATCATATCAATATCCCTACCACAGATAAAAGCAATTTACAATCAATAAAATATAAAATAATAATAATGTAATGCTAAAATTAGACGTCACTAATTTTATTTTTAGTCATTTATAAAAAAAATTAATAATATTTTTACTTGGGAGCGTTTTATTTCGGTTCTGTGGACAATTTCCATTTGAATTTTTATAAGAAAATTTAATTCAGAATTATTTATTAAAAAGAGAAGATAAAAATAATATAATATATCGGTCTCTCTTTATAAAAAAATAAATAAATAAAAACTTAAAAATAATAACAAAATATTATGTGTTTACCTATGAAATTGAAGTTCTAGGGCAAATTACAAAATTAATTGTTGAGACACCTTAGTATATATGATTTCGTGTTTGAACATACAGTTAGCCTTTTTATATTAATTTGCATTTAAAATATTTTCTTTGTTTTACTAAATTTAATCAATTTTTTGCTGAAATTGAAACTTACAAATTAAGATACATTTTAGAGCATGAGTTCCACAGTGGAACAAATGATGCACAAACAGCAAGAAACATAAACGAAAAGGTTTGTGGGGAAATTATCAAAGAACGTGGAGTTCGATTTTGGTTTAGTCATTCAATGCACTAACCGGCCTGAGACAAATATCAATAATAATGAATTGAAGACATTGGTTGAAAATGAATCCATCTCTATCTTCGTCAGAATTAGCAACGAGATTATATGTTTGCATCAAAACAATGTACCATTTTTCTAAAATTGATAAAATCAAAATATTGGAAAACTAATACAGTGCTCCAACTAATTATTGCCGCACTAAGAAAATGCATATTTTTTGTATATTGAAGCTATCAAAGTTATGAATATTTATATATAAGTAATATAACAATATATCCATCCTATATATATATATATATATATATATATTTATTTATTTATTTACGAAAAGAAATATAATGAAAAAAAAGTTTTTAAAAAGTAAAAATTAACTTAAAAAATACCAATAATTTATTGGACATATTTACAAAAGACGTATATCATAACAAAAAAATACATTTTGAATTATTTTTCGATTGTTAATATTTAGTTGAACTTCCATGGGAATAAATCACTTCATAAAATCTATTTGGCATAGAATTTACCAGTGCTCTCAGGACGCTGTTATCGACTTCTTCCACACAGCGAATTACCTCTCGTTCCAGTTCTGAAATTGATTCATATTGTTTCCCATTAGCATATACCCGACGTGATAGTATCCCTCAAAGATTTCCTATGGAATTCAGGTCTGGTGAATAGGGTGGCCAAGATATAACGTCGATATTTTTGTCGTGTAGCCATTGCGAAGTAGAACGTGCAACATGGCATCGACAATTATCCTGTTGGAAAATTGGTTTGTCTTCGCCAAAATCATTCATAAAGGAAAGTTAATGTTCTCCTAAAAGCATTTGATAATCAAATTGATTTAGCCTACCGCTAATAATCGCGAGAGTTGACCTCCAGTGGTAGTTGAAACAACCACAAATCAACAAGGAGCCTCCTCCAGTGTGTCTATTCGAAAAAGATATCTCCTACTTCCGCAAATCGTGTTAATAATATGCGTAACCATCAGGTTCATCCTAATTAAACTTCTCGTACTCCAGATGACCTTTTCCCATTCGATGACCCACGACATTTTCTCTTTAGCCCAGCAGAGACGATGAATTTTATATTGTGGCTTCAAAGGGGGTTTTACCATCATCTTCTTATACCGGATCGTCCCAGATTAATTTAAAATCTTTCTAATTCTCTTTACCAATTTAGGTTGAATAGCGTTTTTATTTTCGCACAGGATATGCTTTGGTTGCTGGCATTCCTAATAATGGAACTCTTCGTTACTGCGTAAATCTTCGCCTTAGGACCCCGAGTCTTCTTTTCTTTATTTTATTCTTCAAAAAGTATCTTATACTACTTTCATTCTTCCCTGACTTAGTGTCGATCGACCTGTTCGATTTTCCGGCGTCGTGGTAGGCATAGATCATTCCTTTCTAGGTGTCGGTTAATCTTGCCATTTTACTCATCTAATATTTTTTTTATAAAATCTTAGTATTCGACAGACAGAAGTACTTACATTTAATATTTAATCTTCAAAAGTTTAATTTATATAATTAGATTTAAATAATTTCGCTCAGCGTGTACCTAAATTAAAATCGCACATCTTCGAATTCAATTCATAATCTTATGTTATGTTTATGTTACCATTGTGACTCCAAACATACGTGGTATGGTCTGGATTGTATATTAATTTCTGTAAAACAATTTTCGAAGTGTCTTTTTGAAAAAAGGTTAATTTCAAAAATATACATTTAGATAAATCAATTTTTCGATATATATGTTTTAGAAGGCACAAAAGATTCTTGGGTTAGATACTAAAAAAATTAGATAAATAAAAAGTATTTTCTGCAAAACTTTTTTTATATTACTATTATTTATCCAAAAGCACAGTAAAATATTTTAAAAATTCCACGCAAAATATCGAAAAATAAATAATTTTTTTTAGTTTCAGTCTTCCAGTAACATTAGGTAACCAAAAATAAAAATACAGTTCGGTAATGTGTAACTATTATATAACATAATATTATTATGATAATTTATTATTATTTTTATTTATATTTTTATTTATATTTTTATTAATCTTGACATGTACTTGACATGTAACGATAAAATAAACTAAAAATTGATTAAAATAAAATAAAAATATTCTGAAAAATAATTCTTTTTTTTGCGCAAAGTAAAATTATTTATTACAATATTTCATAAATAATATTTTTTCTTTTTTTTTCCTAAATTTTCAATAAGTTCTCGACATATCAAATAAATGAATACATTTTTCTTTCATTTATTTCAAGGATTTATTATTTCATCTAAATAAAATAATTCCCCATATAATATTTCTCGATATAGAAAAATTACAATTGGTGTTAATGATTTTTTCTCAGTTAATTGATTATACTCATATCCGAATGGTAAGCGTATAACGGATCTCATATATCTCACTGTCTACCATTCAACCACTCCATCTTTCTATTGTGAAAACCACAGTATTGATTTTAGCATAAAATATTATAATTTTAACAGGATTTCTTTTTCCAAATATTGAAAATTATCCCGTCATTCATTTTTAAGAATATTTCCTCATTCACCGAGAAGACCGAGGCTCCAGTCTTCAGCTTAATATCAGATATTTTAAAGAATGCTACTTAACAGTAAAAATCGTTATTCTGTTGAACTTATATCTTTTCTTTGGTAGAAGAAAGTGACAATGAACGGATATCACTTAAAAAAAGAAAAATCAATATTATTGAAAGTATTAAAAATTAAAAAATCATAATTAAATATTAATAAATACTTACATCATTGTTATTTCTATTATTGGTATAATAATAATTCTGTTTATATCTTTTATATCGATTATTATTATTTTTTTTTTATTATTATTATTATTAATTTTTTTATTACTTTATTATTATTAATAATATTATTATTATTAATCGAGCTGTTATAACTTATAAAAAGGTTTAAATATTCGTCTAAATATCAGGTTGTGTAGTATGAAATTTGTAAAATGAAAAACAAAGTTTATTAATAAATTAAAAATAAAAGAAACTATGCTATTCATCAAAATAGGCACCCATATTGTCAATACATTTTTGCCATTTAAGCGGCAGCTTGTTCATACCGGTCATGTAAAACCCTGGCGGGCGAGAGTCAAGGAATTCCTGGTAGGCCAACTTTATATCATCGGCAGATTTGAATTGTTTTCCACCGAAAAAGCTGTCAAAATTGCGAAAGAAATAGTAATCAGTGGGAGCTATGTCTGGTGAGTATGTATTTTATTTTTGCCACACTCATTTTCGCCGTTTGTGGTTTAGCATTATCCTGCAATAAAATAGGAATTGATCTATTGATTAATTTTGGCTGTTTTATTTTAATTTTTTTCACCATTTCGTCCAATGACTTACAGTACACTTCTGCTGTGATCGATGAGCCCAGTTTCAAGAATTCATAAAGAATCAGACCTGCACTACACCACCAAAACACTCACCATTAGTTTCTTTTCATGGATATTACGCTTTGGAATGTGTGTCGGTGGTTCATCTTTGTCAAACTACTGCGAAGAGTGTTTGGGGTTGTCATATCTTATCCATTTTTCGTCACAAGTGACAATACGATTCCAAAATGGATCAGATTTTTGACGAGAAAGGAACATCAAACAGGCTTGCAAACGCTTTTCTTTTTGTTTTGTATTCAGTTCATGAGGAACCCATTTATCTAATTTTTTTACCTTTCCTATTTGATTTATATATGAGTTTTTTTGGTGACACCAAACTTTACAGATAAATCCTGGGCACTCTGACATGGGTTAGATTCAATGATTATCTTTAATTTTTCGTTTCACACCTTTGATTCTGGACGACCACGTGACTCATTTTGGAGGTTAAAATTATCCTTACGAAATTTTGAAAAACAATTGGAAACTGTTTGTTGTGTAGTTACCAAAGTCCCAAATACTGCATTAATGTTTTCAGCTGTCTGCGATGCCGTTGTTTTGCGTAAAAACCCATATTTCATAATTACGCGTATTGCCGATATATCCAATTTTAATAAAAATGATTAACTTAAACAATTGATTTATACTTTTTCAGATTAAAATGATATTTTCAAACAAGACAGATATATAATTTACCAACGCAAAAAACAGAATGGTAAAATATCAAGCCAACAACAAATAAACAACAATTAAAGTTGGCAATTTCATTACCTACAAATTTCATACAACACAACCTGATATAAGACTCTAAAGTATATAATTATTATTATTGCTTAAGTTCGGAAAATAAATTATCTTAGAAATGATAAGCCAATTTTTTTAAAACGAAGATCATGAAATCAAAATAATTTATTTTAAATTAGTTTCATTAAATAATGTAAAGAAAATGTCCATTAAACCTCTCCGATGTAATATAATTATAGTGAGAATATACAATATATATTTTTTGATTATTTAAATAGTCATCTTTTTATAACCACTGTTATTAATTATAACCGACTGATTCCTTATTTGGCTTGAAAATGCTAAATTTAGTAACAGTTTATTAGATAAACTAATGTGGAGCATCCCACAATTTATTGACCTTGTAAAAGAATAAATATTGTGAGATATTTATCAATAAAAAAATTTTTTGCTTTATTACAAATCTGTTCATTTTATATTGTGATGGTAATATTTTGTGTTTTGAATGTTCATCCGTAATTCCTTCTGATATCAAATATTTTTTTGAGTTACCTAAACGTCCCGTAATCAATTTTCTTAACCCTATTAAATTCATATTTATTAGGAACTTAACACTAATTTTAAATAAATAAATTATTTATTTTTCGATTATTTTTCGGAAGATGCAGCTTATAGACCCCTTCTGACTTACTTTTTTCGATTATTAAATGATTTATAAAAATATTAAATACTATTATAACCTTCTTTATTTTATATTTTATATGTTAGTTATTAATACTTAGGTCAAAAAGATTTTTTACTATCATTAAAGCAAAAACTCATTTTACCTCAAATTTTTTAAGTCTTAATAAAACTTTAAAGATCGATTATCATATAAATGTAAAGAAAATTCAATTAAATCAAATTTTCAAAAAATTATAAAACATTCAAATTACCACTGACTTTTGGGACACCCTGTATATTACTTTTACAATGGAAAAATGTTTCAAATATTTATGAAAGGTAAGTAAATAAAAGTAAACTAAACAAGGTCTTTCATGCAAATAACACAAAATAAAATATCAGTCTTTAAAATTGTTAAATATTTTTAATCATCTGTAATTCTGAACTAATCTATACTCGTCATCGACTGTCCATTGGCTGCCGAGGCGTAGTGCATTTCTTGCACGGTTTTTGGATCAAACTCTATTGAGGATTTTTAAGGCTCACTACTTATTTTACTGTAAATCCTAACACTAAATAATAGATACATTTCATTTATACAGTGGTAATACCAAACTATTTATTGTGTGACCGTCATGTTTGTCTTTAATATATAAATATGAAAATTTAGAGCAACTTAACTCTACTGTTTTCCATGGAAAAAAGTTTATATTTTTCAAAGATATTGACTGTTATTAAGGATTATTTATATTATTTAATAATTCTGTAATAAAATTAGTCAGTGCATTAAAAAATGTTTGACTTGTCCATTAATAACCCCAAACATTCATCCCTGTTCTTTCATCTGTAAGTGTTCTGCTGAACATTCTACATGAAAGAAAGAGATCCGTTTCATATAACATTGAAAGCAACGAGAATTCATCTCCAAACTCATCAAACGCCTTTGCTCGTTCAACAGAGCTAGAACAGATTGAGATATATGCTTTAATTAAAATCTGAGGGATAAATAAAACTAATTTTCTGGAGAGATCAATAAGTGAATTTTCCTCTGAATAGAAAGTGCTTTTTCCATGAAAAATGGAATTTATTTCTAAATTATCCAAATTAAAACGGAAATAAAATTTATTCGATATTATTGAATAAACACACTGAGATTTCAAGATAGTCTAAGTGGTCTATTTAACTCGGAAAATAAGCAAAAATTAAATTAAATAAATTTAATCATTTGAAAATTAAATTAAGAACGTTAATTTCTTCTCTACAAATCGATAAAATCTCTGTAAAATACATATTTACACAATTTACAGAAATCATATCATTTATACCGGCCTTGGTAATAAGTGTATGGGTTCCTGAAAGATTCGTGTTGTTATACCTACCGTTCGTTGAGAAATTTTGATTCCACTTCTATTTTTTCGGAATAAAGAATAATAAATGGTTTTTAACAATTTCTTTAAACAGCAACTTCCCACCAAAACGTTTACTTAGAATAAAGCAACATACAAATGATTGTCCAGCAACACTTATATTTACTGTGCTGTCCTTTAGTCTGTAAGACAGGAGCAATGCGACGAGGCAATGATTTCATCAATTTTCTGCAATATTCATTGATGATATTTTCTCTTCATCTCTGTTAAGTATTAGATTTCAATCCAGTGAGATTGAGTGCAGTTTAGTTTAGACCAACAAGTCTCAACATCAGGATGTCTCATAATCATAACTCTAACGTTCACGACAATATAAAGAAATTACAGGCAACAAAAATATTGTTTAGAATTGATTAACTTAATTATTAAACCAAAAGAAAGACATCAATTTGATCCGACTTCAGCTCAAGACCGTAAGCTAGACTAACTGGATCCCATTAGTCACCAAGCCTGCTCGGAGCCTGAGCACAATCCTTGATGTGTTTTGGCTAATTATTAATTTCTAATGATTTTTTTGATAAAAGCAACATTTAAACGATTTCTCAACTACTTATTTATCATTGATTATTCTTTATTTCTGACCACCAATGATATTACCAAAAAACTATAAGGGTTTGCTGGGCTTATCAAGATATTGTCACATAAAAATGGTACAATGTCCTCAATGAAAATAATTGGATTTTGATGAACGCATTTTAAAATCAGTGCCTTGTGAAGATCAATTGAAAGGATAGAATATTTGAATAAATTTTGATAACTTCTCCGCAGCCTATATAGCTTCAATTGAGTACATTGAAAAACCTAGAAGTTCCTAAAGATATACAGGAGTTATAGTGATGATAGTTGAAATACGTGTTCTTCATTTGTGAGTAGTAATTGTTCTTTATTTGTTTAATATGTAGTTGTATTAAATTTTAAAATTTACTTCAAATAAAATTTATTAATAATAACATAAAGGCACATATTGATTTATTGACTTTGTGATATTTGTTTAAATATTATTTTCCGTGAATCAATAAATATTAAAAATATATATCTGATTTGCTGAAATTGCAACTCATATGACGAAAAACGTCTAACATTATCCCAATAAGTTAATTGATGATTTTAACAATTAATGAAAAAGGAATAAATGATATCAAACGAGAAGACAACATATGACCTAGAGTTGAGCATCAGAAAATATGACTGGCTTAATAGATATGGAATTTTGAATATACCTATAACACCATCAATATGATTGATCAATCAATCAACCATCGATTTTCTTCTTTTATTTTTTTATGTGACAGAGATTGGTATTAGAGGTATGCATAACATCAGATCGCTGATGCATGTGAGGAATTTAAGTAATATTAATGATGATATAACATTTAAAAAATTTTATTTTGTTTAAGTAGGTCAATATTGATTATATTTATAGCATTAATTTGAAAATTAATTTAAGTTTACCAATTCATTTGCAAAAATTATAATGTAAGTAGATAAAATGAATATACGCCACTGCATTTTGTTTTTGTTTAATCAGAGCAAAACATCAGTCGTAGCAACTCGTATCATTTGCAATATATATGGTGATGGAACAGTAGCAATGACGACGAGAGCTCATGTCGTCAATTATTTCGACTCTTCAAAAGCCGTGATTTTGATTTGAACGATAAAGAACGCATATGACGTCATATGATATGAATTCGGATGATGTAGAAGCACCTTTGAACGAGAATTCCACTCAATCAAGAGTAGAATTGTCAAGAAGGTTACATGCTAACCAGAACACCATAATTCGACGATTACATCAGTTTGGAAAGATTCATAAAGAAGTAAAATTGGTTCCCCATGATTTATCAGAGAACTTTACCAGCCGATTTAAGACTTGTGTTTAGCTTCTCAATGGACACAAACAAAAGCTTTTCTTGCATCAAATTGTGACTGGAGACAAAAAGTGGAAATATTAATCAAATCACAATCGCAAAAGATTATGGTTAAATCCTGGAAAACCAAGCACATCACAACCGAAACGAAATATTCATGGTCACTAAGCTCTTCTTTATATTTGATGGACATTTACGGAGTTTTTTATTATTAACTGTTAAAACCGGAATTACTGCGGAATTATACAGCCACCAATTGAAGCAGTTGGAAAAGAAATTAATTGAAAAACGACCATATTATGTGACCAAACAGAACAAAGGAAATCTTCTGCACGACAATTCCAAGCCCCAGGTTGAATTAAGAACCCGGAAAATATTAATGGAATTAAGCGGGAAGTTCTTCCACAACCGACTTATTCTCAATACATCGCATCGTCAGATTTTCATCTATTTCGTTCCATGTATTTTGGATACACGATTCGGAAATATTGAAGAGGTACGAAAAATTATCGAAAACGTCATTCAATCCAAGAATAAAGACTTCTTGATCTGGGTACCTGAAAGATTGGAAAAAGTTGTGAGTAATGACCGAAAATATTTTGAACGAATATACTGTGTTATTTGTGATATTTTTATTAAAAATTATTTTTTTGTTTAAACGATGTGAACTTATGTATTTATTTTTAAAATGACACCAGGTGAGTTATAGTGTGAAACGGTGTATTATACATGGGTATTATATATAGAATTATAAAATCATTTTGTCTTAATTTTCACACATCGTTCGTAGAGCAGTCTTCTATTAATAAAAATAATAATTATTATCAATTTGGTATTTTTTAATTTACATAATCTTCTTCAATTAGGCCACCCAAGAAATGGCGATTCTCATCGCACGCAGATTTTTATTATTAAGAATAATGTTTTATCAATATGCGAAGGCTATAAAATTTCCCATTTATTAGATGGATCAGATTTTTCATTTATTGAGATATCAATTAAATTTTGATTTATGAGTGTAATTTCTATGATATTATTTATTTATTTTTGACATATTTTGTCTGCCTTGAATGTTTCATCGAATTAAAAATAATTCTAATTTTTCAATTTAACTAACAAAAATAAATTACGAAAATAATTATTCATGAATATAATACATAATAATATATTTAAAATTATAAAATAATTTAAATAATAAGAATAATTGTTATTATAAATAAATATAATAAATATTAATCATAACGAATATTTGTTAAAATAATTATAATTTTTAATATAATAAATAATATTATACCCTCAAATTGACATATGAATTCACAGTGTAACATTACTGCCATACAATATAAATAATATAATATTAAAAATATTATTAATTTTTCCCATTCTGATTTGTATTGATAAAGCCATTATATGAAATAATAATATCTCTCGTAATGTTTTCATACACGCTTCATCAAGTCTAATATCCTCGTGTAAGTATAATTAATTATGATATTTCAATCCGTTCAAATATTTTTCGTTCTGATATTATTTTTATCTCAAAAAGAAAGAATTGTAATTCTTTTCATACTTCAACTAAACAACGTAGTTTTTATTCGGTATTCATTTCAATGATTTTTTTCTGGTGAGATGAAACGACTTTCCATGTTTCTGGATGCGTGAATCTTCACAGTGGTTTGATTTTGGCTCACGAAAATTCTGGGATTACATTAGGAATTCCAGGAATATCAACAAAATGCGATGTTTGGATAGAAGTTTGTTTGTAAAAATTATTCTGTTCCTTCTTTTTAAGTGAAACACTGAAATGAGAAGATCCCTCACTCATGTTGAAAGACTATTTTGTGTCTCACCTTTAAAGACACAGAATGTTGAGAAATACTCAACATGGTGGTCTTTTTCGACATTGAAATATAGCAGTGAATAGGTTTCTTCATAAAAATCCTAAAAGATGGTTTAAACCAGGAGGCTGGATTAGCTGGACAATTGGAAATCCAGATGAGACTGTTCAAAATATACGAAGATGATCACAAGATAACTGGAAAAATTACTTATAAAACGAAACAATAATAAATGGTGTTTTTTCAATATGTGAACCCTCTACACCAAGGTGTTTTTGCATCCGGTGTTGCCACTTTTCTAACCAATCCCTATAAAAACCAGGATCCTTGGAATTAAAACCGTCTATATAATCTATATATTCAAATCTTATTCCTTTGATGTCCTTTTTCAGCTTTTCCAATAAAAAGTTATCATATGGATCAAATCTAGATTATCAGGTGGATTAGATAAAATTTCCAACAAAATTTCATCAAGACGTCCTTTTAATTTTTCAGGGCGTGTTTCCCTGACTGTTGCTATCAAGTTTTACAATACTGTTACATAACAAGCTGATGTAACTGACCTTTTTCCTTTCAAATCAACAAGGATAACTCTTTCAGCCTCTTACAAAAAGCCGTGATCACAACCCTCTTTATTGACCTCTGGAATTTGAATTTAACGGATTCAGAATTTCCCTTCGGTAATCTCTACTTTGTTCATAATTTAGATTCAAGATCATATTGATAAATCAATGAGCCATCTCCAGCTTCAATTCTACAAAAAACATTTCTTCATCTATTTAAATTCTGTTCAAAAATGACGCCATCGTTTGAGCTCTTTTACCCAGGCCATATTTCGCAGTAACCATCGTGTTGAAAATGATCATACAATTGGGTATGAACTGATCCATAAAAGATCTTATTCCCAGCAATCTCATCGATAATTATTTGTCAATCCTGGTCCAACATTGACTACATTTTCAAAATCATTTCAATATTGGTCGATGCTGACATGAGTCCCTAGCGCTAGTTATCATAGAGGTCCTTCTTTGAAATGCTTAATCCACTGCAAAATGAGACTTGAATTTGGACAATCATTCATATAAACTTGGTACAATGAATCAATGATTTGTACAATACTTTGGTAAAGTTTAACCAGAAATTTGATGCTACACGAATTTCAACACGCACATTTTTTAATCTCTAATAGTAGACATTTGAAAAAAACTGTTGTAATCCAGCTATTGAGATAATCAGTTTTTTTTATTGCTTATATAAGGTTATTACAAGTGTGCTTTTCTGAATGTTCTTCTCGGTTATGATAAAAAGTTACCAATTTTTAGAAGTAAATAATTTGAAGCGAAATCACTTTAAAAGTAATATTCAATGATTGGAGTGATAAGTCATTTTAAATTAAATGAAGACTCAACCGTCGTAATTCTTCTTATTGGTCTGTTCGAAATCAACACATTACCCATCAACGTAGCGTCAACTTACCAAGAGTGACAAGAGTATGACTCAGCCTTTCAAGTTACCGAGTAAATTGACCTTTTTTCTTCGACATTACAGTAATAGGTGCCAATTAACTAGATCTCTTTGAAGAATTTATTGTGCAAAACTTAAGACTTTGCAGAAAAGGTTTTTTTTACTTCCAGCACTTGTACATTATTATTGTGAAGTGAAGGAATTCCTTGACAATACCTATCAAACAGATGAATTGGAAGCAGAGGTTGGAAGAAATTTTTAATGAGGTCACATAAATGACAAATTTTGTAGCATAACACCAGCGACTATTGAGGAACTAAAGAAATACAAAGTTTGCCTTTTAATCGCATCACGATTTCAACAATGTTTAAACTAAGAGGGCTTTATTTTAAGCACATGTGTAAACAGATTATTGCACATTGATGTCATGGACTGTCTCATGAACTGGATACACTTTTCAAGGTGATTTTCACATTTTAAAAATTAACAGTTAAACTTTCAAAATAAACATTATTATTGAATGAAAAATGTGAATTTTTTACTTGTAAAAAGTAGTAACATTTTTGAAACACCCTTATATTTATGCTTTTTTGAATAACTGATTTGTAAAAATTGATTGAATATCAGAGAAATTTTTTAAATTCATGATACCCTCCGATTTGGTTTATAATGTAGGTGACCCAATAAATAGTAATGATAAATATTTAATGATTAATTATTAATTATTATTAATTATTATTATTAATTATTATTATTAATTATTATTATTAATTATTATTAATTATTATTAATTAATTTAATTAATTAATTATTAATTTAATTTAATTTAATCTTTGCTTCACCATCCTTATACATTATATGACAAATTGAGAAGTTATGATGGACATGCTCTTTATAAAGCAAAACCGACCTCATTTTAAAAATCGATTTCTTAGCTCTGTGAAAAACTGACTAAAATATTTTTATTTTTCGAATATACGCCTTTTATTAAATGAATACAAAATTTATTCAAATATATATTTTCATGAAACATGTTT
>JBBMKC010246880.1:0-10557 GCA_037834085.1 Bipalium vagum
GATCACGTCGCAATTCCAAACGTGGATTAATTACTTGAGCAGTCTTGACATTAAGTTCGAATACAGGAAGGGTTCGAAACATACGAACGCAGATTTGTTATCTAGACCAAAATGCGAAACATGTAGTCATTGCCAATTAGCGCATGAGGAAGCGAAGAAGGGAAAGATGAAAGTCAGGATGTTGGATGCAATAGGAACAGAAGATGTTAACGATGCAGAAAATAACTTGATATGACATGTTCATAGATTGTTGGCTGATGCAGGTACTGAGAATGTCGTAGTATATATGAAGGGAAAACATGATATAACGGGTAAGGAGGATATTGTCGGGATGTGAAGCATTTCAGAAGCATAAAGTAGTTACATCAGCGATAAAAGAAGCCACAGTGAAATTGGAAGCATCTGAAATGTTTGAGAACATTTATGTCGATATCTGCGGTCCGTTAACGGAAACCAGGAGAAAGAAAAAGTACATCCTAGGCATAATAGATCAGTATAGTAAATATATCTGTTTAACTGCGGTAGCAAGATAGGACGAAGAGACAATTATAGAGGTAATGAAAAAAAGTTGGGTTTTCAAGTTTGGTAGTCCCAAGACTATCAATGTAGATTGCGCAAAAACATTTGAGTCAAAGAAGATGGCAGCGTTCGTGAAGAGTATAAATTCAGAACTGTGGTTCTCAAGCCCATACCACCATACCACTAATGGCCAGATCGAACGACAATTTAGAACTATTAGGGAGAGACTGAATGCAGCTAGAGCGGAGCAAGAAAGGAAGGGTTGGGAGAAACTATTGCCATTTTTTTAAATCAATAGTATGCTTTTCTCTTAGACACAATTTATTGACCTTTGGTCCTGTTGATATTTGCAGCAGCCGTTTCAGCACTATTATTCAGTTTAAATTCTTATAATAACAAGTTGCTAATAATCTCTCTTGAAAAAGTCATATTGTACAGGACAATTCACCTGATAAACTAAAACATATAGGATTGAGAGAGTCAGAGATCCTTAACAAAGGCAATAGCTCAGTCCTATCAGATATACCTCAAACATGTGATTTCAGTCTCCTCCAGCCTCCAACTTACTGAACTCTGTTCTTTGACAGCTCTTTTTAATCCTTATTTACTATCGTACACATTGCGTGACTAAACTTATGTATTTAATATATTCCTTATCTATCTAAAATTAATAAATAATATATAGCAAATAGAATTATTAATTTTATGATTATTTTCTTTTCTATATTAAATTTTTTCTTAGGCTGATTTGGATTTTAGTAATTTTTTATTAATTAAAAAATAATTATTTTTTTTATGTTTTAAATAAAAAATCTTTTAAATTAATCATGGTTTACTTTTCATGGTTTAGAAGATTATATTTAAATCCATTTCACTCCTAATTTTATATATGTATATATATCTGTATTTTATTAACCCAAAAGGTTTGATAAATTGAAACCGAGATATCTTTCTTTGGTTTTGCAATTGATCATAAATTTGGTTTTAATGAATAGAATTGTATAACTTGTATATTTACTAGGACTGGTTGCGGGAAAGATGACAATGAATGATGATGAATGTATGCTGGACAATGAAGAGTGCTGATGAATACTTGCAAAGGACTATTGCAGAATGCTGCAATATCATAGTAGAATGCTCATTATTGCCTTTGGATGATGAAGAATGAATGATGATTGCTGATGAATGTTTTCGTGAAGATCATCAACAATGAAGATATAACCACAGTGAAGAACTAAAAAGATAAAATTAGAACGGACCTAAGATTTTTATAAAAAAAATTTTGATTTTTTGTCATTTTGTATCAGTTACAAAATTTTATGATCTGTTTAAGTAAAATAATTGATTATTTATTAATCAAACATATCTGAAATTTCTGTTTGGTACTTATTATACTAAAAAGCTGTTAGAAATTTATGGGGAAGAATCCTTCGTTGACTGCGACAATCAGATCACAAGTGTATGCTTAGCCAGAGAAGGGTATAGTCAGATGGACATTTCTAGAAGATTAAATGTTGCAAGATGTGTATTGCAAAATGCGTTACGCAAGTATAATGAAACTGGCAGCTATTATGACTCAGAAAGAAATGATAGGCTGAAGTAGACGACATCATATGATGATCGTGTAATTCATCGATCTATAGTTTACGACAGATGTTCGTAAGAATGTATTATATGTTGTTGTAAATCTCCATATGAGCACGATTAGTAGACGTCAAGGATTTGAAAGCTTTCAAGTCTGCAAGAAAGCCTCATAACTCAAGCGAGTCGGAAGAAGAGATTGCAATTTGCGAAGACGTACCGACATTGATCTCGGTAGATTGAAAGAAAGTGCTCTGGTATGGTGATTGCTTCCTAAGCCTGTTTGGACACTATTCTCAATATATTAGCATACCAACTGGTGAAAGGTATAACGAAAGTTACACACAACCGACAGTAAAGTATGCAGACTCTCTGATGATGTGGGGTTGCATAAGTGCCAATGATCTGGGTGAAGTAGAGATTTTAGAGAAAAAAACAAGAATGAACTCCAACGTGTACATCGGCGGTAATATTTTTATTTAGGATTCTACTCTATGTCATGTTTCAAAAATAAGTAAGAATTGGTTAAGAAATCATGACATAACTTTGGAGTGACCTGGAACTTACCCAAACTTAAATCATTTAGAAAACGTGAAAAAATGAATGAATTAGTAACCCAAAGAAAGCCAGCCAACCGTCAGCAACTAGAAGATGTAATAAAATCAGTTTTCCTTACAGAAATAAACGGCAAGCCCTGTACGACGTAAGTGAATTCAATACAAATTGTCCCAGGGAGGATCAACCAAATATTAATTTGAATCATATATGATTTTTGTGTTTTGTAAATAAATTTCCATTGCTCTTCAAATTGATTATATGTATCAAATTAAATAAAACTTATAATATAATTAAAATTTCATAAGATGCCTTAAAGTTTTGAACACCATTGTATATATCTTTTAAATACGAAGTGGTATTGAAATTGTTTGGAAGTAGTATTTTTGATTAATGATACTTTATGAAAAAATTTTATAATCCAGACTAATATTTTATGTATTAAAATAATGTATTTTACTGTCGGTTTTGAAGTAGAAATATCATAGCAATGTCATTTGTTAAAATATTTTAAAAAGGATAATACCAATGAGGACAGTATTTAATAAAATTAATAAAACTTTCTTTTATTGATAATAAAATTACTTTGATAATTAAAGAAAAGAAAAGCTTGGCTATTGCCGCCAGAAGAACAACTGATATTGGAAAGATTAGATCCAAGTGAAATAGCGTTATTAGATGAATATCAAGAAGAAGGATTTAATACACCGGTTACGATTCATGATGACCCAGAGAACAAGTTTTATTTCAAGAAGATAGACGATTCTGATGCCCTATCGAATTCACAAGTCCAAATTTCCGAAACAGATGTTCGACTACGTACGTCAACTATAGTTGGTCCACAGACATGTCAACTATCTGTAACAGATGTTTGTGAAAGTTAGTATTTTAATATCTAAGTATAGTAACTATAGTATAGTTAATAACTAACTGGATAATCAACTTCATCATAATATTTAATATAATAACATGAACGTAAAGATTCACACGTTTGAGAATTTAATAAATTAATTAGAATTTAATATTTTTTCAGGTACAGAAGTTGTCGAAAATCAAAATGCTTCAGAATTTAATCAAGAAAAAGACTCTGAAACTATTGGAATTGATGTAAAAGAAGAGGAGGAAGAGGATATTAACCCATTCGAAATGAAAAAAATAGATACTGGAACTTACATTATTTCACTTTTTGCAAAAAATCTTTACAATTTTAAAATTTACGCTCTAGTGTTGGCCTTTTTCATCAATTTCATGTTATTGTTTTATGAAGTAATTTTCAAACTTGAATTGTTCATAAACTAATTATGTAAATTAGGTCGAACAAAAGCCATCTAGTGATCCTGAAAAAATAAATTCCACTGATCCGGAAGACTTGGAAGAATTTGTCATTTTAAATGACACGGTAGCTTATATGGGTCTACTTTTTAAGATTTTAGCAGGTCTTCATTCAAGTTTTGCTTTGAGCATGTTGATCGCATACTATTGCTTAAAGGTATATTATTTTATTTAAATTTTTCAATTTTATTAGGTTATTAAGTAAGATTCGCAAAATCCAAAATTTGACATTTGATATTTTAAATAATTTATCTCGAAAGTTATTTTTTGTTTTACTGCCTAAATAGTTATTACTTTTTATAACGCATATTTAAATATCTGATTATTTTATAAATTTCCATTCTTAGAACAACTTTTCTAAACAATGGATATTTCAAAATAATAATAATAATATTTGACTAATAAACATGAAATCGTGATAACCAAATAAATGCCAATGTTGCAGATATAAACGATTTTCTTACGTTTTTAAAATTAATGATTTAATTAATGTTTTTAAAACAAATGTCAAACTCATTTTAAAGTCCTGAACTTTATTTTATAAAATTAAAATTAGATTTTATTAATTTCTAATAAAATAATACTAAATGTACCTAAGATTATGAATTAAGATAAATAATACAAAAGTATTATAGTTAAGTTAATTTTATTGTTATGATAATTGTTTAACTATTAATACTATCTTAATTGGTAGTATCCAATTTAAACAAAATTTCTTAAATTTAGATTTAATTTAAATTATTTTGATTATGTTAACGAAGCAATATTTTGAATTCTAAAAGCCTATGTCGAAAATTTTTAATTTAATCAAAATATAGTCAAAATAATATCATTAAAATAAAAATATAATTAATACGTTTTTGGATATTCATAAATTTTGTGTTTAGCTAAATAAATGCGGATTTGATAGCTGTATTTTGCCGAACAGTTTTTTTCGTATACACCCTTTATGTAAAGAATAATAATGTTATTAAAACCGACCTAAATTAAACATAACAATTCTAATAATCTTTGATAAAGTACAATAAAAAAACTAAGAACTTTTTTTCATAAGACGAAACTTTTTTTAATAATATAAGTGAATTTTATCGAGATTTTAATTAAGGATATTAAAATAGGATTTTAAAAAAGATAGTACTAAAGATAGTATTAACCCTTTTCTTAATATCTCGAGATAAATTATACTTACATTTGAATAAATATCCCTTCAATAATAATGTTCTCTTATAATATTTATAATGTATTGAAGCTAACTTTCTTGGCATTAATTATTACTAAAGTATTATTATAATTATAAAGTATTATTATTATCCAAAATTAACATTATTATTTTCTTAATGAATTTTGTACTCCTGTTAAATTGAAATAATATTTATCTTAGGTTCCATTGGTATTGTTTAAAAGAGAAAAGGAGATATCGAGGATGTTAGAATTTGAGGGCATGTGGGTGACAGAACAGCCTTCTGATGATAATCTAAAAGCACATTGGGATAAATTGGTGCTATCTACTCCATCATTTCCGCAAAATTATTGGGATAAATTTATTAAGAAAAAAGTAAGATCTATGAATATCTTCATTTTTTTAATAATCATTGATAGGTAAGAAATAAATATTCTGAACAATATGATTTCAATGAAATTACAAATCTTCTTGGTATGGCCCTACCCAGTGCATCTAATAGCAATAGAGGGTGGCTGAGAACTAAGTATTTGATACATTTTCCTTAATAATTTAATTCTTGTAACTTAGACTTCAAGATTGGGATATTCAATACCAATTTTGGAAATGGGGTGTTATTTTCACAGATAATGTTCGTTAATTTTTATTTCCAATCGATTTTAAAAGTTTTGATAAATATTTACAAACTTACTGAGACTATTCTTAGTTATTTTTAAGTTATTTTAATTTTCATACTTCAAAAAGTACTTTGTATTTATAGTAATTGTTATAATGAAAAAATTTTTTCTATTTATTTTACGTGGTGTGCCCAATAAGTAGTGACCATAATGTAGAAAGGTTGATGTAAATTAAAAATATAATTATATAAAGTGCAACATATTATAGGTAAATGTAAAACAATTTTTTAATATGTTATTTTATGTTTATCATGTACATGTAAGTCGCGTTTTTTTAAAATGTATTTAGAAAATGTCCAATATGGAAGCTTCATTTGTTTCCACTATATGAAGAAAAAAGGTCGAGAAGAAATTCAAAAGGAATTAGATGATGCTTACGGTGAACAAAATCCTTCATGGTCTACAACAAAACGATAGTACAATGAATTTAAAGCTTGAAGAACTTCCGTGGTGGACGTAGAAAAATTAGGAAGACCATGCTAAATCAACGAAAAATAACGGAAAACCTACATGAAATTATACAAAATGAAAAAAGAATCACAACAAGAGCGTCTAAATGTTAGTAAAGGTACTATTCAGCAATTATTGACATGTTTTTGCATCAGAAATTTGTGCTCACGATTCGTGCCACGTTTTCTAACTGCTGATATGCAAGCTCACAATTTGGAGTGTTGCAAACAGAATCTGGAAACTTTACAAGTATTGAGGACCACATGCTGGATAACATCATCACGATGGATGAGACTCTTCTATCTCTCCATATTCCGGAGTCTAGAAGGAATCAAAAGAGTAGAAACTTCCAGGAAAAACCAGTTCATGAAAGATGAAGATATTATCACACAAAAAAGCCTTAATGCTCTGCATTTTTTGGATGCTAATGACGTGATTCTCATCGATTTTGCTGAATCACGTGTTCGTCTCAACAGTGAATACTATATCAACCTTGTGCAACAAGCTACGACACTAAGAAGGAAGATCCTAGTCTCTGAATTGTATAATTTCCATGACAAGGCACATATTCACATTAATGGATTGTCAACAACAGCTGTTAAAGATTGTGGCTTGATTTTGCTCCCACATCCTTCCTACAGTCCAGATTTTGGCTCCTTCCTATTTCTTTTTGTCCAAACACCTCAAGCGAGAACTTAGAGGTAAAAAATTTTCATCAAAAGACAATTTGCAGAAGACTGTTACTGATTATCTGAATGACAAATCTTCCGATTTCTTCAAAAATGCCTTCTGGCAACTTGTCACTCTCTGGAAAAAGTCTTGACCTTTATGGGAACTTTATTGAAAAAATATTACCTGTACATATTCATTGTTATTAACACAAAATTGTTTCTACCATAGGTTCAATTCTTATTGGGCACACCACGTATATGATTATCTTACTTTTAATTATTATAATATTTTTAATTTATTTATTACTTTTTTATTTCCTTATTCATCATTCACTTGTATATACTTATATATACTTTTTTGTATATCTTTAGTATTAATTTAAAATCGTAATTACTTTTAAACTAATTTGAGTAAATATGGTAAAATTTAGAATATATACGTATAATTATGTATGTATAATTATAATTATAATGAAATCGGCTTTAGATTATCTTTAAATTATATAATATAATTGACATTATTAATATTATTTCTATCGCAATTTTAATATAAAATATAAATAATAAATATTTTAATTTAGTCTTTTCTATATTTGGTTCTATACTTTGTTACTTCACTTATTGGAAACTTCAATTATTTCTTCTTTGCTTGTCATTTACTTGATGTGGCTATTTCGTTCAAAACTTTAAGAACAATTTTGCAATCTGTCACACATAATGGCAAACAGGTATTAATTTCTTGCATAATATAAGACATTTATAGATGAAAATAGCTTGTTCTAACTGTCATGCTCACATCAGTCATTATTTATCTATATACCGTAATTGCTTTCAATTTCTTTCGAAAATTTTATATCAAGGATAACGATGGAGTCAAAGACATGAAATGTCATAGTATGCTAACGGTAATCCTTTTTTCAAAACATCGTTACTTAGAACGTTTTCATTTCAGTGCTTTGTGTTCCATTTACATACGGGTTTGAGAGCTGGAGGAGGTATTGGAGATGAAATTGAAAGTCCTGATGGAGATCCTTATGAAAATTTTAGAATCGTTTTTGATATAACATTTTTCTTTTTCGTTATTGTTATTCTTCTTGCTATTATTCAAGGTAACTTATTATTTTAAAAAAATTTATTATTAACATTTTTTATATTATAGGGTTGATTATTGACGCTTTTGGAGAATTAAGAGATCAATTGGAACAAGTAAAAGAAGATATGGAATCAAAATGTTTCATTTGTGGTATTGGTAAAGAATATTTTGATAAAATGCCACATGGATTCGAACAACATGTAGAGAAAGAACATAACTTTGCAAATTATATGTAACTATTAATTGTTTATCTAAGTTTTAATTTTTCTATATTTCAGGTATTTCTTAATGCATATTATAAACAAACCCGATACAGAATATACCGGACAGGTTTTTTAATTAATTGTTTTGTATCTTTTTCATACTTTTATTCAAAGGAAACGTACGTTTGGGAATTATATCAGCAACGATGTTGGGATTTCTTTCCAGTTGGAGATTGTTTTAGAAAGCAGTATGAAGAAGAATTAAAAGCATAAAAATGGACAATTTTGATAATTTGAGATAAACAAAGATATCGAATGCTACTCCCGATTTGTCTTACCCGATAATTAGCATTTTGAGACTAGATTTTCATTAGTTTATTCATTTGTAATAGTTAAAGTAAAAGAGCTGCTTAAGTTTGATCAATTTTTTCAAATGCTTATTTTACCCACATATATAATAATGATGATAATAAAACGAAGAAAGTTTAAAATTTCAACTTGTAAAATTTTTTACTACTTCAAAATGTCTCTTTTTTGCATTTTCCCTCATTTTTAAGAATAATTTTTTTCAAAAGCTCTTCTAAATCATTTTCTTATTTTATTTGTTATCTAAAAAGTTGAATAATCTTTCAATTACCATTTTATTATTTTTATAAGAGATTAATTAAATCTTAAAACCTAAATAAAGTTCTTTTTTGAGTATTAATAAATATTTTTAATGTGTATTTAAGCACATCAGTAATGTTAAGACGAAGAAATAAAACTAACATAAAGTATAAACCTTAAAAATCAAACTTTTTAATTTTAGATTTCCTTCTTAAGAATTTTTTTGATTTTGTCATTATCCTAATTTTTTTTCATATCTTAGAACAATGCATTGAAAAAAATGGAAAATTTAAAAGGTCGTTGAAATGTAAAATTTTGTTTCTTCGAACATCGAATTTGAATGTAATAAGCTTTTAAATCATAAAAATAACTTATAAAATAAAAACAAATTTATTAATAAGTATGTGATAAATATTTTGGAAGATTATCGGTAGATTAACCACCAAGGACATGTTTTGTTTAAATATTTGATTTTTAATATTTATTGTTAAATTTATGTCCGGGGCCGCACCCGCGCTACAATGGTAGTATCAACAAGTATTTAAGTTAACGAGAATTAAGTTAAATTTATTATAATAAGATTTAGTTATATATTTATGTGAATGATAACGGTGATAACCAAAGAATTAAGTAAAAATTTTTAAAAATATAAAAAAATTTTTACATAATTTTGTCCATTTGGTTTACTGATCAAGGATTTTTAATGTTTCTAGATTTAAAATACAAGCTTTAAATTATTTAAATTTTTAGTAGATATTTGTTCGCTTTATGGATGCTTTTCCAAATACATTCGAACAAATGTTCTTTTATGTGTTTCGATTCTTTGGTTAAATTTGCATTTTTAAATCATTCCAAATGCTTCAATATTATTGGTGTGGACACCAGTAATTGGATTTTTACATGAAACCGAGTGATTGATAGTTTCATGTTCATAATCCAGCATACCCTTTCCACATATCGAAGTGTATGATTGTTCCATGTTTGAAATGTTTCGTAATTATATTTATTAATGTATCTGAAGAACGATCAGATATTTTTATAAGAAATTTCTTTCTTTCTTCTGTACGTTCTACATCGCCGAGAACCCATACTCCTTCAACACGATGACCTCGGTGATATTTTCTTTTTCCCTTTTTGGTTTCATTGATTTCGACGATGATACCTTCTCCGATAATTTTATCTTCATATTCTAATGAATTTGAGACCGTATCACGAAAGATTTGATGTAATGAGGTAAAAGTTTAAGAACTGCACTTAGAAATCGAAATGACTGAAGTTGTTGGCATTTTATTTAGCCAAAAATAAGCCAATAATAAAAATTTTTAAAATTGTATTTTTTGGCCTTCGAATATTGTTTTACTTTTTATTGAAATTGTCTTACGGCATTTTTTATTTCTGTATCTAAACCACTTGTTATTCATCTTCATATTTAAAAGATTCTTACATTCTGGGCATACTTTACCCAGAGGCATTATGTTTTAATTTATCAGAAATTATATTGACCTTTCTTCATTGAATAGTATTTCTGAAATTGGGGGTATCATCTAAAGCAGTGCTACGCAACCTTTTCACACCCACGACACACCAAAATTCTTCCTAGAATTCCGCGACATACCAAAAGTTAAAAGATATAGGTATGAAATTGATACGCAAATTTTACAATAAATTTTGTTTTTTTATTCGAAAAATA
>JBBMKC010246891.1:0-10557 GCA_037834085.1 Bipalium vagum
AATGCTTCTCTGATTTTCCAAATAAAATATCAATATCTTGATTCTTTCTTCCAATATATGTTTTTGCATTGTTCATATAATTTATCTAAAAAATAAAATTTTAAAATTATTTAAATTACAAAAAGTTATGATCATTTTTAGGTAGGAAGTAACTATGTATTAACTATTTAATGATTTTCGGTCGATTCGTTTTTTATTAATTTGAATTTTCTTTCTTATCAATTAGTTTTTTAATTTCAAAATTCGATTAATGTGATCTTTGAAATAATTTGATTACGTATCTTAAAAATAATTGATTCAATCATTACTAATTCATTTAGTAAATTGTGTTTCACTAAGAGCTACCGATTGTTATTATTGAAGAAAATATTTAAATTTTCAAAATTTTCAAAAGCTTTTTCTTTTACAAAAAAGCAACTCATTACAATTAAATATGAAAAAAATTATCGTTCAAGTGACTACCGAGAATTTTTCACAAGTTCTTATTCTTTCCTCAAAATTCTTAATGGTTACATACATAAGTATGGTCAAATTTCTCTAATCATTTCTTGAATATTACTTTTCAACTTTGTAGGTTGCTTGTGTAAACTTTGCTTTTAACATTTTTCGATATTGTTCCTCATTCACTGTACATAAATTCCCTTCGTCCTCGAAAAAATAAGGTCAAATCACACCTTTCAGATGAAAAACTACACCAAATAACAACATGTTGTGGATGCATGATTTGTTCTTTAATTTCTCTAGGATTGTGAGAAGACCAAATACGATAATTTTACAAAGTCACTGAAATGAAAATGGCCTCGACTGAAAATATTTTCTCGCAGAAATTTGGATCAACCAATTTGATTTCGGGGACTCAATGGACAAAGGTAAGACGTTCACCACGGTCTGTAGGTTTTAAAATCTGATTCAACTGAATTTTGTAAGGTTTCAGTTCCAAATCTTCCTTTAAAATTCGTCACACTGATGATGTTGGGGAAGATCCAATTGTTGTAAACGGCGTCGATATTATCTTGTAATTTTAATGAAATGCTTTTTATATTAAATTTAACCTTTTGAAGTCTTTTTTAAATTTAAAGAGTTTCTTCAACAAACACATTCGTTATTTCTTAGTGAAATAAATTCGATTATTATTCTTGATGATTAAAATATTATAAATGGTTATAATATCGATTAATTGTTCGGCTATTTTTAAATATTGTGATTATATTGATTCATTATTAAAAGAACACGCTAGAAATATGTTATGCTCAGTTAAAAACAAACGAAAATTTCGAAACAATCAGAATTTGTCATTCACTTGTAAATTAATTAGAATTTTGATTATAAAACAATTTATATCATTTTTTAGCCCAAAATTTTCTATGTAAACATTAGTTATCAAACAGTAATTATATCCATATTGCCCAATGAAATGCCAGATAACGATCAAAAAAGAAACAAGTCATTTTATTTTAAAACAATATCAATAATAAATACAAAATATTTTTACATATAAAATCTTTCTTGATAAAATCATACGTAATTATTTCTATCACATTCCTGTTGTATTAAATCTGAAATGAATGTCGAATCGATATTGTTTTCAAAACAAAGTGTTTGAATTAATTGCAACAAAAGCAAAACTGAATTTCCAGGCTGATTCAGCCAATGTTGAATGACAGATTTTGGATCTTGCTGATTATTATTGTGATCTGAAGAAATGTATCTAATAAGTCATAACAAAAGATACCAAAACTGACTGATTTTATTGAGTAGCAACATCAAAACCTGTGGCGGTAAAATCGACAGCAGATTTTCCAGTTGAACAGATGGCAAGTCCAAAAGCTGTTCATTTTCTGAAAATAAAGAGATTTCTTGTAATACTTCATTGAAGAGAAAACTCTTCACCTCTGTTTAATGAAGGTTGGATTTTCATGTGATTTTTGGCTCCTTCCAGATCATAACTGAAATTCGGAAATTTCAGTTTCTTTGACAAGAGATTCCCGGAGCGTTGACTGACGAATTTATAAATGACATAAATACCCATGATGACGATTATAAGGCTTAGTAAAATGCAATATAAAGGTATCAGTTGATTATTGATATTATTCGATTTTATTGAAGATATTGTGAAGTTAGTGGGAAGTTGTGAAATCATTTCTGAAATAAAAGCGTCTCATAAAAATAATGATGGAAAAAAACTTTTAACCTGTTAATGAAGATTGATTGTCCGCAGATTTTAATGTATGCTGATCATCAATAAAATTTCGCCAATCTGGAAGACTTTCTCTCATTATTATCAATTATAAATACAATAAGTGTGGAAAATAAAAGACCAAAATCCAAAGGCAATTTCTTTTTATATTCAACTTTTTTTTATCTAAAAAATGAATTTTCTAATGTAACAACACAACGCAGATAAGTCAATGGAAAACCTATTTATGACTTTCGTGTTTCAAATGCGCCATCTAAACGTGTGTTGTCATCACACACACACACATTGGAACACACACTTCCTCACGACCTTGGTGTTATCCAATAGATGTTCCTGTTTAAAGTTTGCCGCCTTGGTTTTTGTATGTTGAATGATTCAGTCGGTGGAGAAGTATCATCAAAATCTAATCTGACCAAAATAACTGTAGCAAATCTGTCTGTAAACTTCTCAAATTTCTGAACAAGACTTGCCTTTCATTTTGCCGACAAAGTACTTTGATGATACCGCATATTTGATAACCAATGATTTATGAAATTGCCGACCTGGTAGCGATATTTTTTATTTTTGACCTTTATCTTGATGAATGCCGTACAAATAGCAGAAAATGTGATGGAAAAATCATTGAATTGTTACTTTGTATCAGCGACGTTAGAATTTTCCTATGGAAATAACGAGTTTACAGTTTAATTATGCTAATGAAAAACAATAACTGCTACAAAATCTATTGATTATTTTAATTGGTTATTTTTATTTTTCATAGATATTTTGTTTAAATAATGAGAATTTTTGCACATTTTAGAGATCTTGTATCCATAAATGTTAACATTTTTTATTTTATTAATATTTAAAATTAATATTAACACGCTAAAAAAGAAGAATAACAAAACAATTCATAATATAATATTATTTGGTTTGAGTTCATTTATATTTTATTTTTATTCTTTATAGCATTCGTTTGACAAATAAGAATTTAAAGAGAGCACAGATTTTAATAAATTATTTGACTTTCTAAGGATAATATTGCACATGAATTTTCATTCGAATTTTTATTTTTTGTAATTGTAATAATTCTTTCATTTTTGAATTTATTAGAAAAAATAATGATTATGTCTACATACATTTTCATAAGTAACCACAGAAATTATAACTTGAAAGAAACCTGTATTATTTAATATATTCCAAGTATATAAATATTTCGTTTAATATTATTTTCTAAACCAAAATCGAATTGATGACTTGAAATGTTTTTATTTGAAGTTACTACTTATAGTTCTTAGTAGTACAAATACAATATTTAATGTAATAAAACGCATAAAATTTTTACTTAAAGATTTCAATTTGGACACATTTACTAAAGAATTTTTTTAGAAATAAATTAATAATATTTACTGTTAAATTAAATGAATTAATGATAGAAGAAATAATCAAAAAATATTAAATTTATAAAATTTTAGAAATCTGAAGATTAATATAGAATTTTCTTTGCTTAATAGTAATTGCAAATGTCCATATTTTAAAATACCCGTAGAAGGATATATTTATATTTATTTAAATGTACATAATAATGTTAATAAAACAGTAATATCAATAAGCAAATAATAGTAAAAAAAATAAAATAATAATAAGAATAAGAAGAAGAAGAAGAAGAAGAAGAAGAAGAATAAATAAATAAAAGAAGATTTTTTATCTTTAATTCGATTTTCTTTTTAATATTTCCTTCTTTTATCATTTTCCTCGTTTGGATGGGACACCTATCAAGATTTCACGAACAAGAAAGAAATTCCAGTAGAGAACATGATCAAGATCAGAATAAAGATGCGATGTGTAGATGTTTAAATTTAACAGGAAATTTTTAAAATGTAAAAAAATTTTTTTGGTAATATTAATTTATTATTATATTTATCATTATCTCGATAGTGAGATTTTGATAAATTATTATTAATATTATTAATACTTCTAAAAGTACATTCTTAACCTTATAACTCTAAATCTGGGATACGTGCCTTTGGCAAACCCAACATATTTCTACTATTCCAATTGGTGTGTTTTGAGCTATGATGCGGTATTAGCTGAAGAAGTGAAAACTAAGTACATTAAATCGATATTTTTAGTAATTCCCGGAATCCATAGCATCGAAAAAATGACCACTCATCATGTTACCTGTAAATTCTCCTAATGAATTTAATTCCAATCAAGTAACTATCCAATATTTTCAAATCTCAAGCTCCAAGACAACAAAATTCTCTTCGTTGTCGCCCCCAATAATAATAATGAGGTTTATATTAAATGACGATGGAAAAGAAAACAAGTGACTCAAAAAATGTAGTGATCCAGACATTGAAATCGATAGACTCGATATATATAAGTGTACTGTGGAAATGTAGCCTTTGTTACTTTCATAAGTCATAGGCAAAGAAATATGACGGACCAACACCTCATTTCAGAATTGATAACCTGTAGTATCTTTCCTATCAGGCTGAGATCAATGGGGAAACATTTATATTCACATTTTTTCCATCAGAGTTTGAATTTCTGAATACCAATAATTATAATTATAATTATAATTGATATAACTGCTTGGATCTACAGTAAAACTGCTATGAACCAGACTAAACGAACCCAAACCTCCAAGAAAAAGCTGACAGAAATCACCGATGACCAAGGAAACTCAGGAGCTGATGGAGACTGAGGATAGCTCTCCGAAATAGATTATACATTATGGAAACATTTGAATTTGATTTTACTTTCCATTTTACATTTAATTGATTTAATGTGCATGAAAAGGCTTTATAAAGCCTATTGTCTTTATTTTAAAATTCTCAAAAATGAAAGTGAATTTATATTTTTTGTGTGAAAAATAGTATTTAAATAATTAATAGTTATTTTATAAATGAATAATAATGTTAAAATATAATATAATAAAATAAAATATAAAAAGTGAGGTTAAAATATTAATTAAAAAAATAACTCACGTGATTAATTATTATTATTAAAATTTATGAAACAAAGTAACTTTCTATAAATAAAGGTTGTGGGAGTAAATTTACTAAATATAGTAAGTTCTATAATGTCAGAACTAGCTTAAAATAGTAACCACTTACACTAATTCTATTATTAGGAAGTAAAACTTACTTAAAATAGAATCCGCCCATATACAAATTTATTATTAAGTTAGAATAGAGCCAATGAGAGGCTCTAGAATGTGGAAAACAGGAATATATAAACTCTTGGTTTTCACATTCAAAATTCCCTTAACCACTTAGAATAAAAAAAATCTATTAATAATAAAAGGTAAGGAATTTGTATTAATTCCAAAATTGCTTAATCGATAGTGTGAAATAAAATAATTAATTAATTAACATTTATTTAGTGATAAGTAATTTCTTCTCATCACTAACTTTCTAATATTTTCTTATATTCTATTTTACTGATCTCTTGGTAATTCGATGTGCTTCGCGCTAGGAGACAGAATACAAATTTTTGTTTACAAGATATCTTCGGCCATCATAAAGTCAAGAATGTATTTTATTAATTAAGTAATTGTTTGTATTGATTGTGAATTAGATTTCTAATCTTACATTTGTGATGATAAATATACCTTATTTTGTTAATCACTTTGTTTATTTGTGAATATTTTATTATTTACACTTCCTTCGAGGAAGTTGGTGAGCCAAAATTAAAGCCCTTTAATAACAGTTTAGCTAAGCGACCTAGATCGTTACATAACAATGAGACGAAAAAATTTACTATAAAAATGACAAATTGATTGCCGAAGTGAGAAAATTTATCTAAAACTCTTATAAACATCAATAAACGTGTATTTGGCAGTGATTAGCAGATTGTGTAATTTTCTATTAATTTTTATGATCTAATCTGCCAAAAGCCAGAAAAATAAAGTTCTGTGCAAATTAGGTGAGGGCAATTGTATACTGAACATTATTAATTTACTAAATTTATTCTTTTAAATGATTAAATTACATTAAATTAAATTCTATATAAAATTACCCAGAACATTAAATTAACTTTCATAATACCTTTTTAAAAGTTTATAAACAGTCATTAATTTCTTAAACGCAGTAAAAATATGATTTTAAAATTAAAAATTCCCGTGTTATACTCAACCTCTATTCAAGAATTTTTTAAGAGTTTTTTAATTTTCTCCTCACTATGTTCAATATTTTCCACTTTAGCATTTTATAAAACATCTTCGATCATGCACCATCTCAACAATATGACAGGACTCATCACATCTCTTATTTTCTTTGCCTCAGAATTAGACTTTGACTAAAACTTTTTCGCAGACTGTGAAAGTTCTCTTTTTATTGTTCTAGACATCTTTGAGCTGTCCTTGGGCTGCCTAATATATATTAGGTTGAAGCAAAAGAAATTGACATTTTTGACATTTAACTTTAAAAAGATAAGACACACACGTAACAAAAATTTATTAATTAAAATAACATCCATTCGATTGAACACACTTTTTCCATCGTGAAACAAGTTTATTTATTCCAGTTAAATAAGTCTGGTTTTCTGTAAGCGACGAAATTGTTGAAGGCAGTTAAGATATCATTCTGGTTTTTGAAGTTTTCTTTCCCGAATGAAAGAGATCAGATGCTTGAGACCTATTTTTCATTTTCATTCATTTTTGAGACCTATGGTCTTGTATTGCTAAGCGGAATGATCGGTCTTTTTCTGTTGATCAATCCCGAGCTTAATCGTTGAAGCTTGTGGTTCATTTCATCGATTTCCGGGACTTATTTTTCTGACGTAATCGTTTCCTTTTGTTTTAGGAAACTGAGGTGTATATAGGCTACTCGTGACCATCAAACCGTCACCATCACCATTTTCTTTTAAATTTGGCTTAGGGAAGTGTCGTGGACCTCAGCAGCTACTGATTAGATCGTTTCCTATTTTCGTACACAAGTAATTTCTGGTCATATGTCACGATACGTTTAAGAAAGGGTTTGACTTTGTTGCTCAAAAGAAGAGATGATAAGACTTCTAAACAGTAATATACTCATGCTCAAAAGTGTTAGCCATGTAGAATTTATTATGAAAAAATTCCTATAAAAAAGATTTCGATTTCTCATCTTGTTCGCATGATTTCTAGAGGTTTTAAATAAATTAAAAAGTGATTTAAACCAAATTTAAAAGTATTGTCATATTAAAAGAAATATAAGCTTCAAATAGATACAATGATTAATATTTATAAATTAATAAATTTAAGCAAAATTAAAATAATGGAGGAGCATAATGAAAACAGCAATTTCATTTTCACCAACGTAATATGTTTATATGATATTCTTCCAAATATCTTTTCTGCTGAATTCATTTCAATTGACTCTTACTTTGTCAAATTAATTGCAAATTCTATTTCACCCAAACCCTTTTGTTCTCTTTTGCTTAAGGTAGCATTGATTTAATCAAATATAGTTCTGAATAGCCTCTCTATTTGGTCAGTAGTACTGTGATTGTAAGGAATTCATGAAAAAGAATTTTTGCATTAAGCTTCATTTCTAACTCTTTCATGCCATTAAATCAAAACATTTTCCACCGTCGACATAATTTTTCTTAGGTTCCAAAACTTCAATATCCAATGCTGTTAAAGAGATACATTTGTTATATTTATCAACAATCTCCCATATATATATTTTCCTTAACATGATTGGATTTTTTGTTTTCAGCATGATGCTTATAACTCTGTGATTTATGCATAATGTAAAACGTTTTTCAAATAAATAATGATTGAAATTTTGTAAATATAGTAGTTAACATGATAAGAAAATAGAAAAAATAATATAATATAAATACGAAACAAGATAGCAATCAAGAGAATTTTCAAAAATCGATTTCCTTATCAACTGTGGACACTATGATCGAAGGTGAGGATATTATCATGAAAATTGATGAAGGGAATAGAAAATACAATCGAGAGTATAATTTCGATAGACCATGGGTTCTTGGTGGTATTGAATTTAAAAAATGAGAAAAAGGTATTTCTTCCTGAAATAAGTTACGCTTCTATGCACACATTAACGGAAAGAAACCTGGGTCAATAGTTTACACTGAAATGTGGAAGGATTACAACAACCTTTAAGATAAAAGATATATTTATAGACGTTTCAATTCCTCAACAGTTAAAGATTACGAAACAAGAAAGTATTTATTTGTAAGGATTAAGACTAAAAGTTTCTTTGTTGTTTTCCTTACGTTTGTACTTACAAGATGTTTACGACTATTGTGTTCACAAACTCTATCTGAAAAAGTGTAAATAATAAGACTCACGAACAAAATTGTAATTAACAAAATAAGGTATGTTTCCTATCACACTACACCCAGTCTATCGTTAATATACAAATGATTATAAACTAATTATTTATTTATTAATTAGAATCTTTGGTTTTATGATAACTGCAGAAGACTTGATGACAAAAAATTGTATTCGCCAGATAGAAAAAGAATCATGTTAGCAAGAGAAAACGTCAACAGAAATAAGAAAATCTTAAAACAATTAGTGATTAGAAGGATTTATTTCAAACATTAAGGTTAATTCATTTATTATCGTTGACAAAAAAAATCAGTTTTCTTCTATAACTGGAGTAATACAATTTCAAATTAAAGTTTTACTTTTAATTCCAATCTTAGGCGCAATATTTGCAGGTTTAGGTGTAGCTGGTGGAGGAACTGGTGGAATTATTACAGCTGTACAAAAAGATAAAGAAGCACAAAAACGGATATAGAAAAAAGAAGTTAGAAATGGAAATTGAAATTGAAAAACTGAAATCAAAAGAAGTAGCAACTGAGGCTGGTTTATACTTTGAACCCCCTAAAGAAATTTAAATATATTTTGATTCATATTTAGGAAAAAAATTAAGAGAAGCAATTTTAAATAATTTAGATAAAACTGAAAGAAAAGAATAATAAAAATTAAGTAAGAATAAAATTAATATTTTAAAACAAGGAAATTGACTATAGTTTGAAAATAAAGAAAAATAATAAAGATTTTGTTAAAATTAAATTTTAAAAATGCCTCCGTTAAAAATAAAAAAAACTCATCAACTTTTAGAATTTTTCTGTAAATATGGAATTAATATAATATTGAATTTTGATTTAAAAGATATTGCTAATGATTTAGAAATGCCTCTAAAAGTTTTAATGAAATATGAGATTACTGAAAAAGGAATAAAATCTGAAAAACGCTATTTATTAAAAATACAAATCACAAAGGGGTTCATTGGATTTGATATTATAAAAATGTATTTTGATTCTTATAGTTTATCTGCACTTGATAAATTAGTAGACCATGTGAAAGAGTATAACAAATTTGATCTACAAAGTGAAACGGACTTAGGTTATTTTGAACAATAATATATTTGTTTATGGAAATTTTTTAATGAAGAGAAATATGGAAGTTGCTCAGATATATCTCCTCAAATTATTTTAGAAGATATAAAAAATGTTATTTTTGAAAAGTTAAAATTAAAAACTAGATAATAACTTTGTTTATTTTAAATCTTCTTATTTTTATGATGTTTATAAAAATAAAAGTATAAAGTAAAAAAAATAAATTACTTTTATTTGAAATGAATCAAAAAAAAAATTTTTAAATGTTACAGGTGCTACTACGAAAGTAAATATAAATATGAATAATAATAATAAAGTAATAAATGCAGCTGATCCAATAGTATTGGAAAGATATTGTAAATTTAAAATATGTGAAGCAAGGTTTTATATGAATATTATCTTATATAAGATATAAGATAGAAAAGAGTTATTAAATGAAATTAATGTAAATAGAATGGTTAGTAGAAAATTAACAGAAAAAAATTAATAGATCGTTTCGAACACAATTTCGATGATATCATACTGTTGTGTTTTGAGTGTAGTGTTGTTGAGACCGAGAGAGTGGCAGTTAATCGTGCAGCCAGACGGATCCGTTTGGGACCGTACGACGTTTTTTATGTCTTGCGTCGGTGCATGTGTGTGATGAGTAATTGGAATATGTATCATTTGATTTTATAATTGTCGAAAAATCAAGATTGTGAGTGCGTCGGTTTGTGAGTAGGTGTGTGACTTGGTTGACGTTTACTGGTCGAAAAAAAGCAATAGAAATATGCTAACTGGATATTATCGATCGCAACAATAAATCATCACCGTTGTTCTGAAATTTAAGAAATATATTAATGGAAATATTGAAAAAGTTATATTTTATGATACTGTTTCAATTGGATTCTTTTTTTTGAAAAAGTCAGATTTTATTTTTATTTTGTCATAATGATAATATTATATTGGGTTGTTCAAAAAGTCAGTGCGTTTTTATTGCACAGTTTAAACACATTTATTTAATATAACAAAAACAA
>JBBMKC010246901.1:0-10557 GCA_037834085.1 Bipalium vagum
AGGTTGTAAAGAAATAAATGGCGGTTTTTAACATCTAACTTTAAAGGAACACATGACAGCTTAAACAAAGTTTTATTAATCAAAATAGAATCCACCAGACAGTACACACTTCTCCCAACGAGTGACAGTAGAGATCAGTATCTCCTTCCTTTCTATCAAATGAACATCGAATTCTACCAGTAAGACAATACACCAAAAAGACCAGAAATTGGTTTGAAGATCATGCTATACCTCTTCTGTCGTGGGCAGCATCAGTCCCCATAGAAAATTTATGAGAACACATGAAACACCAACTTCATCTTATGGTCATGAAGCCTACCACCCGTGACGACTTGTTCAACATATGTCAGGAGCTGTGGAGCACTATCATGGGATTCTATGGAGCGAGGGATTTCCGCAATAATTGAAGCAATTATCTTTTTCACTTTTTCCAAAAATAGTTTTGCAGTAATAATAGCTTGTGACATTAATATTTCAATTTATTTTTCTGTCTCAGTTTCACCACTTTATTACCAATAACTTAGTTTTACTCAACTGTATCACTTTGTCTTTCACACCAGTTCTGGTCTCTCATCTATAGAATGTCGGTTATAAGGTATAAGTAAATTAATATGGACTCTTCCAGAGATCTCATTAACTCACAAGTCCACCAAAAAGATAAACTCTACGTTAACCGATCAGAAGCCGATGACGAAGATCAATAACAGTTGCCAGTATCAACAAAACATTTAAACCAAAGGTAATTTTTCTGGTTATTATTCAACAATAATTTATTGTATTTTATTTATATTCATGGTTTATTATATTTTCATCAGTACCACGATCGGGAATGATAAAAATTGTTTTTAATGAAATAAATTGTTGATTTAAAATATAAATTATTTTATGTTAATAATTTACAGGAACAGAACTCAACAAATCATGAATTATGGATGGAGAAACGTACCAATAGAGGCTAATACCAGAAGATAGATTTACTAAACAAGGGAACAGGGCGGGAACCTGCTAAAATGTGAGTCCTGTTCAGGAATGAAACCGAGAAACCGCAACGGGATCCTAGACAATTTTTTACTGTATCTTTTAATTATTTGTAAGATGTTGTGGCCCATAAATTCTGGCCAAACTCCACGTAAAATTTTGAAAGCTTTTAAAGTGAATAATTTCACCCATATTGATCAGTAGAATTAGTAATGGAATGAAGAAAAAACATGATGAGAAAATGTATTTGTTTTTTTAAGACCATATACTCAAAAGTCTTAAAGGTTTTCAGAACTTTAATAATATTACAAGGAAATGCGATTAAAAATAACACGTTTAAAGTTTTACAATTAAAATTTTAAAATAAATTAATATCGATATAAAAGAATACGAATAACACCATAATTCAATGCTCATAAGGTAATGTGTGTAAATAAATTAAATTTCAATATTATGTTGGTCGGAAAATAATTTCAGATTTTGACATTTAATTTTTAAATTTAAATAAGTCAAGTCTAAATAAATGTTATTACTCAAAAGAACAATCAATAGAATATAATTATTCGGAGAGTATTGAGGATGTTGTAGAATTTCGTAGCCCATGTATAGAATTTTTGCAATGCAATTTGCACATGTTGGTAAGCATTATCTTGCAAAAAATTGGACACTTTCTGTAAACTAAGGCCAATGAAATTTTAGCAATTTTTAGTCTCATCGATTTATTGGCCTTTTAGGTACATTGTAATTGTTAGGCCAAAAGGCATAAATTTTTAGTAGTTTCACATTGATCGCACTAGTTTAAGTATTAAAACAAATATTTTTAATTATTTTAAATGATTTAGACTTTAATTTTTTTCTTATTTAAGTCAACACAGAAATTCGAAGACTTTTAATCCAATTTACTTATAAAATATCACTGAAATCCCTTTCACCTATAAATGGACAATAGAGTTAATATTTTATTGTAAAATAAAAATTTTGATATAACTGTTACGAAATCAAAGTTATAAATACCCGGAAGAGAAAAGATTAAAAAATTTAATTAAACCTTTAATAAAATTTATAAGATTTAGTCATTAGTTTTAATATGTCACTAAATATTATTAATATTTATGTTTTGGTTTTAAAAAAAGTAAACAAATTTATTCTTAACTAAATTAATTGATTTCGAAATACCGCTGTTTTATTTTAAATATCTTTTTTTTTAAAATTATTTTAGATTTTCTGTGAAGATTTCTCATCTAATAATCAAAGAAACTGGTTAGTATTATTTGTTATCCTTAAAACTTATAAAATCGATATTATTTCAAAAGAGAGTGAATCATTTTATGGGGTACATTTAATTTTTTAGTTAATGTCACATCAGAAATATTGTCTTTATTATCAGTTAATATAAGTTAAAATCGATTGTAAATAATGATAAAATTATAATACTTTGAAATTAAACTAACAATTTTATTTTGACTGAAAATTTGTATCGATGAATTTTAGTCAATCTTATGGTGAATTTCTTTGAAATGTTATGAAAGAAATATTTAATATAGAATCAAGCAGTCCAAAAATTATAATCTTAACTCTTGGCAACTTTGCAGCTTCAAATAACTTAGATCTTTAGAACTTTATTAATTCAGTCTTGGAATATGACCACAGATTTCTTTCTTCAAATAATGTTTAACAATATTGTTTCGGTTTACATTAATTTTCATGGAATGTCAACAAATTTGACAGTTGTTTTTTATTTTAATGAAAATCATTAATATTTTGATAAAATATTGATATGTAAATATTTATATTTCCAAACACTTTGTTTACAGGTCGCTATTTCCACTCTTGTCGTGTGTATAATTAATAGGCCATGTGTGTTGATTGAATAACCGTGAATCTGACTTATATTGAAATAATTTTCATTGTTCTTTTTATATAAATCGGAATACGGATTTCATTAATTGTATTTTTTATCGATGAAACTCATTTGAATACAAAAATCTCTTTGCCACCCGATACATCTTTTTTAACATCGCAGAACATTAACGAAAAAAACTCAGAATGACTGGAGAGATATTTGACATCGGTACCAAAGAGTTGACAGATCTCATGATGCTTCGCCAGCAGGAGGCCATCGTTGAAATTAAGGAAAAGTACGGTGACGTTTATGAATTATGCAGACGCTTGAAGACTTCGGCACAATCAGGTAATTTCCTTTTCTTCCTCTCCTCTATTCCATGCTTTGTTTGATCATGTATCGGTCAACTTATGGATCCTCTAAAATTGATATCAAGTGATCCTTATACAAATTTATTTTTTCGATATAAAAGAAATTTTTCAGTCATTTGTTGTAACGGTTTAAAGCCAATATTGTTTGGGAGGTAGATTATCATTTCTCATTTCATTATCGAAAGAATGATATATTTTGTATAACAGAACATCTCATTTTAATATTGATATTTTCAGATTAAGATTTTCTTTCATTCAGTTTTTAAAAATCAATTTGTTTCTTTGGAACTGTGTCGATTTTCAGGATTATTTCAAGTTTTATTTGATATTTTTTCATTTTAAATTCAATTTTCATTTTTAACAAATATTTTTATCAATAGAATTTTTTTATTGAATTAATTACCATTAAAATATCACAACAATCATTCACTAATAATCGAAATAATATACAAATATTATGATTATTTCATAATAAATTTAATATTAATAGTAATAATTACATTAATTAATACGATTTAATGTGTATTGCAAATTTAAAAGCAAAATCACAAATTTTATTTTAAGAATTAACTTTTAGAATAAATTAATATTGAATGGTTTGAGATAATAATAATGATAATAATTAAAAGATAATTATAATAAAACACGATCTTGTCTGCTCTATGAGAACAATAATCATAATTCAATATTAACAAAATTATAATGTTAAAATAATGATAAATATTTATTAATCAATAATTATTCAAATTTTCTTAATGATAATAATGTACATTTGTCTAATTCAACAATTCTTAAATCAATACTAATTATCTACAGTTCTTATTTTTACTTTTTATCTGTATTGCTGTCATTTTCAAGTTTTTCAAAGGAAATGATGAATTTTTTAATAAAAAAAACAATCTTTATTAAAACCATTATTTGTATTTAGTTCTTGTTTCTTTTTCCATTGATAAAAATTGAGTTTTAATGTTTTCCACTGGCATTATGTAAGTCTTCAATTTTTCCTACTTGATCCAACAAATCCTTTTGATCTTTTGTCTTATCAAACGATTACCAAGTTGAAGAATGTACAGCTATCAAAAATTGTCAAGTAAACAGGTTTGAGTGTGTGAACTCTGCGGTACTTGTGTCAGTGGGTGCAGTTTCGATTGAGAAAAGCCGATATGTCGGAATATTTTCGCATGAACCCACGACGTCTGCTGCCATATAAGAATCATCGAATCGTGATTACAACTCCAAATGCACGTGTCACACACTCCATGATGCACGTAATATCCACCAATTACATAATGTCCGTCTCTGTTAAACCGAAGTTATTTTCATTACACGATTTGTTACGTTATTTTAATCAAGACGTTGAGATAAGAGGGAATTATGTAGAGTTTATCGACTTAGTTTTATCTATTTAAATTCTTGCGTACCACTTTCTCTCTTTTCTTTTACAAATACCAGAGTATTTATGATTTTATTATATTGATTATTCCTACATAAATTCAGTTTTAAATTCTTTTCTATGAAAACTCCGTCAATATGATTAGTACTTAAATTACGATAATTTGTGTTGGATTGCTTCATGTAATGTCATTAAAGTATTCGTAATGAATTCTAAAATTTTATTTCTGGTCAAAATAATAATTATTATTGATTATAAATGTAATTATTTTTTAATTTTTATATTTTATTTATTATTATTATTATTATTATTATTTATATAAGCTTGATTATTTTACCTTTTTTCATTGACTATAATTATAAAATTTTTAGGTCTTGTCGATGATGAGGAATCGATTAGTAATCGTAGAAGTTTTTTTGGCTCCAATATTATTCCTCCAAAGCCTCCAAAAACATTTTTGATGCTCATGTGGGAGGCATTGCAAGATTTGACTCTAATGGTTTTGATGGGAGCAGCGGCTATTTCTTTGGTTTTAGCTCTTTATTCGAAATGTATGTATTTTATTTGGAGTTAAAACTAAATTTGTGAAATTTATAAGCCGTTTTAAAACAGTTTTCCTTCATTTTAATTATTGATTTTCGCCACTGACTTTTTGAAATTTGGAATAGAGCCAACAAAAGCTCAATTTAATCGAAAAGATAAATTAATTTTCTCATCGAAATTCTTGGAAATCCGGGCCAAATCAATCCAAGAACTTCGATTAACAAATTTCCAATTGTCCAATTAACCTAAAACCACCATTTCGTACTAATTAAACAAATTCTGTCTCATTCTAATAAGTGAAAGTGAATAAATTTATCTGCGATGTCTTTCCCTATTGCAATCAATATCATGTTTCATTGTTGTCGTATGACTTGTAATAATATTTATTATTACTATAATTATTTTTATACTTATTCATATTTTTATAATCTTTTATTTTTCATTATCATAATTTATTATTATTATTATTATTATTATTATTATTATTATTATTATTATTATTATTATTATTGATATATTATTTTTATTTGTATTTGTAATAATTATTATGAATTAATTTTTTATTAATATAATTTTTAACATCATAATAATTTTTTGTTCTAAACTTATGAAGGCTTCCTTAGCTCAACCATTTTTTAATATCAACATACATTCTTTGATATTGAGATGAGATTTCAACAAAGTCATTGTTTTTGACAACCAGAGACGAACGAAGTACAGGAAATATCGAAAAAAGAAAAAATTCATCACTTAGTTTTACAATTTTGAAAATTGGAAGAAATTTCACATAACACCACTTTATTTATTTAAATTGTTTAAGTTTATTTCCATGGTAAACGAATAGTTATGTCAATAAAAAATTATTATTTTTCCCTTAAAAAATAGTATTTTAGATTATATACCATTGTCATTAGGTTATACTTTTTTGGAACACATAATATATTGATGAATAACAGAATAAAATGTAAACTTCAAATAATCCAGTAAAAGAATTAAAAATCAATACAAAACTTAATGTCTGTTAAAAAATGATCCGTTGAGCACGTTAATGCGTTTATTAATTATTTTCCGTAGTCATTGTCTTTATTACCAAACAAGAATTTAAATTTACCAAAGCCAGAATAGATAATGAAAGATGTTTTTGTTTGTGGTTGTGGACATAAAAATTGAAACTGATATCGTTCTACAAAATTGCCATTTTCACTATCATCTTTCAATCGATATGCGCGCATATAACGCGAAAATAAGACGGAGGGAAAGAGAGGCTTTACTAGCAGCATAAATAAGCACCACTTTCCAGGAATCTGCCAGACCTATCACACTAGAGTAAACAATTATAAAAAACGAAATACTAACAAATTACTGTCATCACACCAGACAAACTGACTTTTTTATACTCTCCTGGAAAAATAGGAAAATTTATGAATTAAATTTTACTTTTCTAAAAAATATTTTCATGTTCCTTTGCGACTCAGTTACTTTAAAAGAACTTTTGCATTATTATCATCAATATATTTATTATATTTCATAAAACAACAATTTTCCTTTGTCGAAGACTGGATACGTTTTCCGTGGATTTTTTAGATAATTAGATAAAAATAAAAAGGTCTTTAGACAATAAAATTGTCTTTACACAGACAGATTCACAAAAATCATTTGCAAATTAAACATCATAACATTATCAAAATAAATTATACAAATTTTATAATGATTTAACCACAACCAATTCGGTAACATTGTAATATGTTATAATGGATGTTATAAATACCTTTGTACATTTTCTGCATTATCCAAACTTGTGAAGACATTTAAGGAAACACTGGGGGTGTTGTCAACATACCTCAAGGCTGTGTTCTTTGGTCGGTGAACGCAAAACCGCCATTAAATGTTCAATTGTCAGGTATGGATGGCACGTAGTCCATTTGAAGATTATCACTGGAAGCTTATATTCCACAAGTCTCTGTTCAGCAAATTTTTTTAACAAGAGAAGTTAAGACCTTTTAAAATGAAGCTGCTTCATAAGCTGAAATCAGAGGACTATGATCAACGAGTTAAATTTTGTCTGTAGTTTTTGCAGCATTAGGATATTCTATCTGGGATTATTTTGAGTGATGAAGCGGACTTTTACATGGATGGTGAAGTTAGCCGATAAATTTTCGAATTTGGGCAACTCTTATCCTAACCCACCTATTTTATTATAAAGCTACTACACTCTGAAAAAATCTGTCTGAATAGGCTTCAATTCTAAACTAATTATGAAACCATTCTTTTTCTATGAAATTGTAAATAAGAATAATTACCTCGACATGTTGAAAAATGTAGTTAGTACTGAACTTGCTAAAAGGAAATTAATAAAGCCAACGTACTTCATGCAGATGGAGCACTTCCTCACTATGCTTTAATGTCCGAAATTGTTTGGAGGAGACATTTAGTCAACACAAGGTCATAGCAAGTATATGTGCTCAAAATTGACCCTTCCGTTCACTGGACCTCACATCAGTTGATTATTGGTTTTTGGGTACTCCTAAAGCAACGGATTTTCATTACCAAAAACAGAAAAACCTTCTTGAAATGGAACCATGAATGAACGAAGAATTCTATAGCTTTACTATCGAAAAGCTGCAAATAGCAATATTGTTCTTCCCAGGAAGAATTTGGTTAATGTTATCTGTTAAAGGAAATATAATATAATTTCGAGAACATAATATAGGGAAAACTACTGTATTCAATGTACTGTATATGTTATTGTCAATAATATAATTTATTTGTCCATTTTATTCTTCATTAATTTTTCCCTCGGTTTTGTACAATCGGTATTTAAAATATTCATTGGGTTTTACATGATTTAAATTTAATTAAAAATAAAATCAAAATGAATTAAAAGTAAGCATAAAAGTATTTTATATTTTATATTTTTAGCCTATCATATAATGAGTTAGATTTGAAATTAAAAATAGCAAGGTTCTATGGATTTTTTCATATTATGCGATAATCAAAATAAGAATGTCTGAATTCCTTGATTTTGTTTTCCACTTCTCACTTTGTATCCCTTTACATTTTATCGCCTGTCCAATTTTTCCTTTAAATAGCATAAGTAAGTGAACGGAAGTATTTTGTTATTAACTTAACGATGGATTTTCCTTTGTCTATGATATAATTATAAAAGTTTGAAAATGTGGTATGGAAATATCTGAAAATATTTGTTCGTAACTTAATTTTTCAATCCATCTGAATCGAAGACGAAGACAGTGTCAGTAGTAAAAAATCAATAATCCATTGATGCTATTTACAATCGATTTTTCGAATTCTAGTCTACTACTGCTTTGTTATCAATTTCTTCCATAAAATTGACAATTGATTAAAATATTTAACAATGAAACTAGAGCAACAGTTTCAATTAGTTCCGCTTTTCAAAAATTTCTTTCTCTCGTCACTTTAACACAAGGAATATATTTTTCACTGAGCAGTAAAAAGTAGCATTTTTGATGAATTAATAATATTAATAAAATTATTTTTATATAACTAAGAAAATAAGAGAAAAATGGTAGTGATTAATTAAACAAAAATTTATTATTATTATTATTTTAGTGTAAAATTTATAAATTATTTAAATTTCCAATTTTTTAAATAGATTATCGAATAAATTTTTTCTAAACATTTAGTCAGTGGCTCCAGTCATGGAGATGAAACTGAAGGTGATACAAACTGGATAGAAGGTGTGGCCATTTTGGTTGCAATTATCGTTGTGGTATTGGTCACAGCATTCAATGATTGGCAGAAAGAGCGACAGTTCAGAGGTCTTCAAGACAAAATAGAAGGAAATCACAAAATTGCCGTTATTCGAGGTAACGTAGCAAAGGAAATAATCGTAGGTGACATTGTAGTCGGAGACATTTGTCAAGTCAAATATGGTAATGGATCATAAAATAAAATCGATTTTCTTGACTAGTCTTTTTGATGAATCTATAGGAGACTTGTTGCCTGCAGATGGAATTATTATTCAAAGTAATGATATTAAAGTTGACGAAAGTTCATTGACTGGCGAACCTGATCATGTTAAGAAAGGAGTGGATGTTGATCCAATGATGTTATCAGGTGAGATTTTACATTCTTTAGAAATAATTATTTTAAGAAAATTTTTGTTATATTGAAAAAAATAACAATACTAATAATCGATAAAAAAATTAATAATCTATAATAATAATAATTTTAAAATAATAAATTGAGGATAATATTCAAAGAACAACCATAAATAAATATAATGGGAACACTAATTAAATAAAATGTCAAAATTCTGAAATGTCAACAATAATAAATACAGAATTCTTCAAAAAATATCTGTTTTTAAATTTCTAAAAAAATGTTTATTGGATTCCGAATGCCAAGAGGTTCCTCTACTATTTTAGTGATAATTATAAACTTATATTTTCCACTTTTTTCGATAATTTTAATTTATTTTCTAATATAAGATATTTTATTATTATCAATTATTACTAATTATTGTCAATTATTATTGATATTATTATTATTGATTTATTATTAAGAGAAGTATATGTATTATCATATTTTTAAAATTATTTTATTATTACCACTGTCACTATTATCGACTATTTATTTGTCTGTTCAATTTTAAGTGCATTCAAAATTTGACAAAGCGTATGGAAAATAGTGTTTTGTTCGCTCCGGATTTGGAATAATTAGATTTGTCTTTCTATTTATTTTGACGTCGGTCATTATGGCAATAAATTTATGTAAATTGACATAGTATTGTAAAGAATTTGAACGTTTTTTCCAATGAAGTCGGTCATCAAATTGATCTAATAATGATAAAACATTAATCGGATGAATTCCAAAGACCGAATTGATGGTTCGGTTAGAAAAATAAAGTGTGATCTAGGCGATGATTTCCGTGTAAAAATAATAATCTGATCTTTATATAATAATATTTTTTCACTAAAAGGTGTCGATTTTCAATAATTGGTTTTGTTTCGTTTGGGAATTGAACTTTGTAAAGGGCACAATTCCAATATTGATGTTTTATGTGTCGGTTTGTTTTTGTGCTGTGAGAAATAAGCGTGAGAAATTAGGAAGAATTAATGTTGACATTAATTGGCTAGTTCTGGTGGATAATTGACATCGACATTTTTGACGCTTTGCGCGTGTCAAAATTTGGATGAATGAACAAAATTCACAGACTACAAATTATTTTTTCACAAATTGGATTTCCTCAGACTTATGTAACTTTAGTAAAAGAAGGGATGCCTTTAGGAATTTGCAGAATTTCATCGAGTCGTAAAGTGAAACTCCATTCATTCTTTTAAATGATATCGATTTTTATTGTTTATAGAAAGCTATTATTATTATTATTATTATTATTATTATTATTATTATTATTATTATTATTATTATTATTATTGTTATTATTATTA
>JBBMKC010246912.1:0-10557 GCA_037834085.1 Bipalium vagum
ATGAAAATAATTTGTCAATTACCGTACATATAATATAAATAAAAATAAATAAATAATATTATATACACAATATATTAATATTTAATAATGATAATAATAATAATAATATTATTATTATTATTATTATTTCAATTGTAATTTAATTCTCAAAATCCTTTAAATTGAATTTAAAAGAGTAAATAAATTTTATATTAAAATAATAAAATGATTCTTTTTTCTAATTTTCCAATTTTATTTGAAGTTTTATTTCATATTTTACTCTGTTTTGCAAAGTAAAATTGAAAAAGAATGTTTTAATGTTGCCACACAATGAGAATTAATAATTTCCCATTATTGTCATTTCCTCTTCTCTACATAGGAAAACATTTCTTGGAAGTGTTTTCCTTACGAAAACATACTTTGAAGTCTCTGTTTTGCCAATCAATGTATGGATAAGGAAACGTTTAACTGAAGACAATATTAAAACCGTTGAGATTATTGATTGAGACTCGTCATAAACCAGTGCAAGGAAAATTTCTGTATTGAAGCCTTTTATATGATTGGCATATATAAAAGTTTTTTAACATTTTTTTTCACTTGTTTTTTAATTTGTCTTGAACATTTTAATTTCTGAACTTTCTCTCTTCAAACTATCATTTAATATCTCAGGAAATAAAAATTATATAAAAATATAAAATAAAATAAAATTTATTTTCGCGATTTTATCAAATCGATTTATTTTCGTCTAAAGTCATGTTGTCAATAACATACAGTCTTCGAAAGATTTTTTCGTTTTTTTAATAATAATTTCTATATTAATATTTATTGTTTTAATTTCTGTATTTAATAAATAGGCTCTTTCAATATTTAATATATAATTTCTTCAAAATATAAATAAAATAATTCCCCATATTTTCCCGAGTAAAAAAAGATAGAGACTCATTTAATTTTTAAGCTGGTATCACGACATAAAATAATAACGGGTTATCATGTATTATTTATTATATTTAATTAACAGAAATAATTATTGAGAAAAATAATTATTTTTTATTATAAAATATATGTGAGAGGAGCATGATTTTGAAAATTAACTCACGGTAATTAATTAGCATCATTAATATATTGGAAATAGAAATAAAAAATAATTAATATTATTTTCAATAATGATACAATTTTTATGAAGGAGCACTGATATTAAATATTGGAAGATAATTACAAAGTAAATGTTGCAAAATTTTATATATTAATTAAAAATTTCAGATTAATTCTATAGAGCTAATAAAGTATAAATTATTTTCTAGACTATTAAAACAAGACATAAAAAGAATGGGATAAAAATATGTAAGAAAATATTTCGTTTTATTTAAAATTACTAAAAAGTCAATAATTATTATCAATAAGTTTATTTGGTTTTTTAAAAAAGTATATTTAATTAATTAGTTAATTGATTAATTAATTAATTTCTTTCTTTTTCTTAAATTAAAAAAAATAAATTTAACTTTAATTATTTTACAGACAATTAATAAAAAAGAAATAATTCTAATCATTTATTAAATCTTTTTTTGCTAATTGTTGAAATTAGACATCACTGTTAAAAGTTGTTTACCTAAAGAAAACTTTGTTTAAATTATCAAAAAATGATATTTCATATTTATAATTTTAAAAATAAAAACATTGAACAATAATTATTACTTATTTTTGAAGTAAATTGATTTTTTGGTTTATCTCAAATTTTTCTGTAACATTTTCCTTTTTTCAATGATTTCCAAATTATTATAATAATATGAAAATTGCATCGAAAATAAAATTTTGCAAATTTTATCAAATGAAAACTAAACAAAATTTAATAAAATAAAACTTAAAATTGCTAATAATTTCCAGTGGAAGGTCGTTAATTATAATAAAAAAACGATATTTGAAAAAAATTATATTAAATTAAAAAATTAATTAAACTGAATCAAATTAACTTCCTGAATCAACAGTTTCTCATATTATTTTTGGAAAAAAATATTTTTCTGTACAAAAGTTTTGTAATATTTGGTTTTGTGAAACAAAATTTTTTTTCTTTTAATTAAAAGAAGAATTTTGTGATATTTTCCATCCTTAAGAGAAAATTATCACATATTAAATTACGATTAATATTTAAGACCATTTGTTTTACTGAATGCTCTGATGGGTGATAGAAATCATTTTAACGGATTTTTAACGGATTTTTAACGATGATTTTTCATCATTTTCCCACATTTTTTATGTCAAAAATAATTTCGGAAAAATTAATTTAATTATTTTCAATTTTAGTTCGGAAATAATGAAATAATTGTTCATCTAGTTATAATCTCAAAACAATAATAATCTGAATAAAATTAATAAATAATACTAATGTAAATAATGGAATAAGTTTTTGTTTTAATGAGACAAGTGTAAAAGCAATAAAACTAATATCAACAATAATTTTTTATTAAAATTTTGGATCATTGTTTTTTTGACAGACTCGGTCAAAAAACTCCTTGTAGTAATCAACCGTTCAAAAAAAAATATTTGATAAGCCTGATTGGTCAAAAAAGATACTTGAAAAACAAACACACAAAAAATTTAATGAAAAATTGATTGACAATTCCTAGATTGAATATTTTGTCTCCACATCCACTCATATAGATGCGATTCCTAAGACGCCCTTCATTGACAGGATCTTAGTCTTCAGTTTCCCCCAAATCGATTCAATTCTCTGGGTATGAGCATCATTAGACAGTTGGGATTAGGCTCTCCATTTCTATTTGATGTTGATTCTTTAAATATTTTGCCACAACCATCGCATTTATCTAAAAACATTCATAAGGTAACTTAAGTATTATAAATTACCTGATAGTAATAAAACACTGTTTTACCTCACTATACTGTTTATTAATTAATATCCATTTCTTTATTATCAACATGAAAAAGTTGATTACTTATATAACATCGGTCAAAAAAGAGACTTGTTAGTCATTTCGGTTAAAAGAACATAATGCAAAATTTTTTAAAAAGAAATATTTTACTTTAGATGCAAATATTAAAAAATGTTTTATATATTTTAAAATAAAATTGATTAAAAAAAATAAAATAGGAATATATAAATTATTATGGAAGAAAAATCGAAAATAACCATCAGTTTAAGAAAGGATATAGTCTGACAGTATAAGATGAATTATTATATTTATAGTTAATTAGTTATGTTGGCCTACCATGAATGGGAGTTCAGAGAGTGAGAGCCCTTCTCAGTCTAGACCAATTTAATGAATTGACAATAAAAACGATTTCGTTCACAATTATCCCAGAATAAAATGTATGAAGAATACCACAATTAAATCAATTTAAGAACCATTGATCCCTTATAAATAGCCAGGAGACTGATAATCTAATCTCCGGTGTCTGAGTCTATTTTTAATCTGTCGTCTTGTTTAAAACTGTAAAATGGTATTACTGTGATACAAAGTTTTTTCATAAACCTTTTTAAAAAATAAAAACAACTAAAACAAAATAATAAAAGAAAATTCGTTACTTTCCTGTTTACCATAAGAAATAATAATAGTATTTTGTTTGGTATAATAATTTATAATAGTAGTATAATGATTTCAGGAATTCTTTTATAAGTATTTTCTTTTAAAATATTTTTTTTGGAAAAGTTAAATTAAAAAAAAAACTTAATTTATTAAAACATTTTACACACAAAAATTTGAATCTATTAATATTTAAAATAAAGAAATTTATTAATTAATTCGGTAACATAAATTTTATAAAATATTTAATATAATTTAATATTTAATAAAATAGAAAATAAAAATTTATTATTATTATTTATTATTATTATTATTATTATTATTAGGATCTTTTACCTATTTTCTAGCAACAATATCCTTTTCCGTTTTTCCCCCAATTAAAAAAATTAAGTAATTAATAATTTTAATAATAAATTAATAATCTATTGCTTTTGTATTCGCACGTGTTTCTGTGTCTACTAAATATAATGAATGGTTGACTTTCAAATGACGAAATCCTATTTTTTCAATATCATTATAAGCTCTCATTGATCACTTATAATAATTGTACTCCCTCGGCATTCACTTTTAACTATTTGTATTAGAGTGTATGCTTTTCTGTTTTCTCATACCTTTAGGTATATTTTTGATGGTTCATGACTTGTATCTGCAATTTTAAATAGCCAGATTTCGTGTTCAGTTGCACGGCCTCAATAATATTTAATGTTTATCCCTAAATAAACTTTTTCAATCTGGAATATAATTCCTTGATCACCTAATATACAACGATTTACTGTATAATAATTTTCACAACATTTTCTTAAGTCATCATAGAAGTTAATCAAAACTTTTTTATCAACATCGACTTCTTTTTTATGACAGTTTCTTTTTCATCTATTGACCATTTCCATAATAACTTCAAACCAATACTTAAATGAAATTAATATCTTGTAGAACTTGTCCGTAAGCTAATATATTTCTTATAATTGGCTTGGTACAGCATTTACATGGTAAACATTGTTTTAAACCATTTATTTTTACCATTTATTCAGATCTATGGCACATTTTCTTCGAGCCAAAAGATTGAGAGGCTTAAAGGAGGTCAAGGCGGGGAGTCAGTGATTTCTTTTACCAGAATAGTAAAATGCAGGTTACCAAAAATAAGCAAAAACGATGGGTAATGAAACATAATGGATTGTATTTCGAAGATTAAATTAGTTTGTTGTTATAATAAAAGTGTTGCCTTACGTCAACAGAGAGTAAAGAGTTATGCAACATCCTAGTATTATTAACCAGAGTATGAATATTTAGTAACTAAAAAAGAAATTTATTTTTTTATTATTTATTCTCTTTACAATACCACGCTTATGTAAATCGATTTATTATGATTACTTTATTTTATTTTATTTTATTACCAATGAAATCAGCTTTTATTTCACAATATTTTATAGTTTTGTATATAAAATTTTATTTGTTACACAATTTTCACTTTTGATATTATCGTTATTAAAGTGACTAAATAGAAACAAAATTATCTGATATTTATTATTTTTTAAATGAGGGAATTTATTAACGATTATTTTTTGTAAAATAAAATTTTATTATATTATCAGTTAAGAAAATTTAGCTTCGGTGTAAATACAATAAAAACATTAATATGAAAAAATCATTAATTGCAATTTAATTGATTATCGCATAAATATAAATAATATTTCCAGTAAAATAAAAATAATTTTTACAGAGAATATTGACCACTTCCATGAATTATAAAAAATATTTTATATCGAATTTGTTCATTAATATATCAATAAAGGATTAGCTTTTTTCCTCAGTGTATGATCATCTTGAAAGGAGCATCAAATTGAACTCATGACATTTGATTCTAATCCGTCCTTATCCTGATAGAGATATTTTACTGATTTGACATGATTAAAAATTATTATTTTAATTTAATGAGTTTTACATTTGTTTTATTGAGGTTATTACGAAATTATATGTTTTAATGTTTCATAATTAATAAAAATAGTAGAGAATTTTGTAGTACGTATTTTATTCGATTATTTCCAGAGCAAATTTTTATTTATCATTTATTAAAATTTTATTTGTACAATTTCTGTAATTTAAAAACTAACTAATTTTGAATAAATAATTAAAACGGTAAATAGTTATATTTGTTTTTAACAGAAAAGAAAGGACAACATTTTACCTAAATATTATATATAAAAATTGCCATCCTTAATATATATTGCTGGACTGGCCAGAGACATTCCTTCGAATTATAAAGATTATCAAATGGTCTTAATGGTTATAATAGATGAACAAAAATACTAGTTTTTCTTTATTATCATCTAATCTTGAAAATGTCCAATTCCCAAAATTAAATCAAGGCCACTATTAGGAACCGATTTAGAAATGTACGCCTAAATAGGAAATTTATGTTCACTGATAAAAATATTGGTTTACGACTGTGTAGTCGTTTGATTAATGTAAAGAGCCTTGGATTCCTGAATGAACTGCTGAGAATTTTTTAAATTATGCATTTTGTACGTTTGAAAAGAATTATACGTTCAGAAAAAAATTGCAAGTCGAAAGAAAGCTCTTTTTAGGTAGTGTACATGTTACTATGATTTTTTTGAGACAGGGGTCAACGATGGATATTGTGATTTTCGCGGGTTTATGACCCCCAGGATGCATCTTAAGAAATCGATGAGCGCTTCGTTTATTTTTCTTTTCTTATTCTTATTTAATTATCAATGAACGTTTTGATTAATGCAATATTGAATTATTTGTGAATTTTTTAACTAATGGGTAACTGTAAACAGTATCGATATTTAAAAAGTATTTGAAACTATACAATCAAATCAATAATTTTTTAATAAAGCTTTCAAAAAAGAGATAACTTGTTAGAGGTAATATTTTATAAGTCTTAATTATAAAAAGGTAAACATTAACAATGTGGTTCAAAATGAAGTTATTACATATAAGGAGCACGGAAAGCTCGCACAACGCAGCAAAACATTTCGGAAAGAGGTAGTTGTGAATGTTACCATTAAGTTTCTGAAGTGATATAAGAATAAAGGGAAAATGTAAACCCAAGGTAAACTTTATGAAGTTCCAAAGGTAGCGACAATGAAATATCTTTTAAAAAATTATTGTCGATATTTATTTATTGTTGCTTATGGTTCTCTAATAGTTTGGAAATGATTCATGTTAGATATCATAGAAATAAATACTTTATGAACTGTCTACAGAAAACCTGTGATTGATATCAAAATCACCTGAACCCAACATTGAACTTTCCAAGATATTTTATTTACTCAAACGTATGTTTCGTTACCATTTTAAAATTTAAATTCTTTCAAACACAAATATTATTTAAACAAAATCTATGATTTAATTTTTAAAAATCATTGGTTTATCTCGTATTTCTTTAAAAAAAGTTATAAAAAGCAAATATACGAGGCTTATTTCGAAATCATGTTTTTCACAAACAATTTAAAAATTAATAATAGAATTTTATTAAATAAACTTTGTTGATACTATTATTCATAAGTAACAATTATTAATAATGTTTTGAACATTTCATAAAAGTTATTAAAAGCAAAACTACTTATTAATCTTATATTAGTAAGAAGTTAAGTTGACAAAATATTTGAAAAATATCACTTTTAAAAAAATTTCGTAATAATATCTGTACTTTCGAAATGCACTTTCTATTTATCTTGGAGAGAAAACATTTCCTGGAAGATATCAAATACAAAGCAAAACACCTTCGGCTTTTTGTATAGATATATAATGAGGACAAAATTATTTGTAAACATTTTATAGAACTTAAGGAGAAATGTGTAAATTTCAAAGTAAATGTTGCTAATCTACCATATTTGTCTCGGGCTCCTTGCCTTTATGCTTTCCCAAAAAATCTATTTGAGATTTTTAATAATTATCATGTAAAGCCTTATGCACTATGAAAATCTGTTACCTCTATTCCTGATATACCCACACAGATTTTAACGAGCTGGATTATAATTAATTAATTATTAAAAAAAGATATTTAATTTTATTAGTTTTTAAATGAAGGCCTGTAAAGTATAAATGGTCTCAGAAGTGATGGTTAACAAGTGATGGACAATAAAGGGTAAACATGTAATATGGAGTTTTCGAAAAAATTTCAATTCGTTTATAATAGGAAAATATTTTGCTAAATTTTCTAATGAAAATAATGCATTTTTTCACGTAGGTCCCAATAATATATGTAAAACTAATTGAAAGTTTGAGAAAATTATTCTTCTATAATTATTATTATTACACAATTTTTTAACTATTTATCATTTTTGATTTTATTGAAAAAGCTTCCACTAACCACTGGACTAAGAGAGCAAACTTCGATTAAAACATAAAAAATCATTTAATTAATTAAAAAAATAATACTTGCATTAGAATATTATTATGTACTGATCAATCTTTACGAGAAATTATTTATTTATTCACAAAAGTGCTCGATCTAAAAATAATTTCAATTTTATAATCATTTTATTATTATTAATAATATTATTATGAAAAATAATTACGTCTACTGAATTACTTATGGTTTCCCAAAGATTTTTATATTTTGTTTATTAAATATTAAAAGTACTCACCATTAATCTTCACGAAAACTTTAAACCCGTTATTTTACCTTTAAAAAGTTTTTAATTATCTTGATATAAGATCAGGATGAAGCTTCTTTTTAATTTCTTCTTATAAGCTTTGGATAGAGGAGAAAGTGGATACTCGATACTTGCTAAGTCGATAAAGCGAAAAGATTGGCGACTCAGGAAAGATTTATATTTCAGATTTTATATATCTTTTATCGGTAATTGAACATGGGGCTCTCTAATTTGAGAAAATGTTTCATATTATGTCAGACTGGAGATGGTCTTTGATGCTTTGTTTTTATGATCCTTGATTTTTGCATTACATATCATGTCAATATGTCTTAATCACTGTTAATTTGAATCCTCGAAAAATCATGGATTTATATTTAGTATAGTGAAGAAAAAGTAATTACAACGTGCTCCTTAAAATAGACGCTTTGTGAATAATGACGTATATATTTAACTTCAGGTTGTGATGAGTGTTGTGATCAGATAGCAGAAAATCCATGACATTAGCTTTGTTAATTTAGAATTTACTCCATATTTTTAATTGTGAAAAGTTTGTTGCGCAGGTATAGAAAAAACTTGAAAAAAAATTAAATTAAAATTTTTTGTATAAAATAGACACATTAAAAAGGTTACGTTGATCAGTGTTTATCAGTTTGGAGTAGTACAAATCATTTGAAGAGGACCGTGAAGTATTTGAAGATGAATCTTTTTCAAGAAGGTTATCAACCTCAGTATTTATGGAAATATCAATAAGATCAATAAACTTCTACTTTCTAATTGTCGATTGACTAAAGGAGACTTAGTTGGTTTATCAAAAGGATCAATACAAGTAATTTCAAGTTGATTTTGACGTTTCTCTTGAGTCTTATGTTGTGTGAAAATTGTCAATTTTTTTGTCAAACAACATTGTATAGAAGTGGCTGATGCTATGCTTTCACTGATTGATGATCGAAAATAAAAATTACTGTTACTGAGCCTCTGATCTATGCTTATGATGCGGAAACAGGTCTACAATTCGATGCATATCCTGCTAAAAATGAATTGAAACGAAAAATTAAGTCAAGAATTAAAGATAATGTTGACTGTTGATACTAAGTACCAAACACTTTGACTTGAATGTCTTCTCTCAGTTTTTTCTTATATGGGGATTAAGCTCACCTTTATCCCGTACATATTGTTTTTGTCATCAATTCATATTTCTGTTAAAAAATTTTGGCTTAATTTAATCTTTATTGTTTCAATGTAATTTTGACTTCTTGGAGTAATTGTGAATTGATACCCATTAATTTCTTTCGTTAACTCCTTTTATTAATTCTCCACTTTATGGTGTTATATATTGTATCTGACTTTTTCTGAACTTCAGTTGCTTCTAAAACTTTTAATAGTCGAATTGATCACTTTTTCATTCAGTTTCAACTTTTCAGCAACCTTTACAAAAGGGTTGCCAATGGCTTCCAATTTTTTCCTGGACCAAAAATGTTATTTGGTCGCTAATTGTAATTTATATTTTTTGGCTGATTGATATTCATTTTTTTTAAAGTGTTTCAATATTATACAGCGTTGTTTATATTAAAACAATGATACGTGTGAAAAATTTCCATAAAATACTTTTTATTTTTAAAAGACTTTATCGATTTAAAAAAGACTTAATCATTAAAATATAAACTAAATGAAGATTTATAAAATTGTAATTATTAACATAACTTACCTTCAACTATAACTTCTATCTTTTTAAGATCCCAGTCAATACCATTTGAAGCATTACATATGTAGTGACCGGAATCTCTTGTTGACAACGATTCTAGTTTTAAGACACTGTTTAGAATAGCAGCTGATTGAGACTTGGCAACTTTCAAAAGCTCATTTTTTCTGTACCATTCAATTTTTAATTTATCTCCTTCCAATCTATCTGTCTTTGCAGAACATTCAAGACTCACATCCGATTCTATCGGGCTTATTTTATTAGAAGACACGGAAATAATGGTGGTGGGGTCTCGAATATTCAATGTAGTTTCTCCTTTGCTCTGACCATATATATTTGACGATAAACATTCGTATACACCGGCATCATTTGAGTTAAGATTCTAAAAATTATTATTATATTTAAAAATACTTTTTTTAAAAAAAAACTTTTTTTCTTAAAAAAAACTTTTTTTCTTAAAAGAGTTTGTCAAGTTCTATATTAACTGGATTCAAAACAGATCTTTATTGAGCAATACGTCTATTACTTTAAAAACACTTTCAAGATTTTTACTTTAAGAATGAGAAGAATATAATGAAAGCTTGGTTGTATCACGTAGAAAAATCTTTTTATTTTAAGAATGTTTTTAGATATTGATTTCGATAAAATTATAATAATAATAATAATAATAATAATAATAATAATAATAATAATAATAATAATAATAATAATAATAATA
>JBBMKC010246923.1:0-10556 GCA_037834085.1 Bipalium vagum
ATAATTAAATTAAATAATTAAATTTAAAATTTAAAATCCATAATTACAATAAATAACTAAATTAAATAATTACAATAAATAATTAAATTAAATAATTACAATAAATAATTAAAATAAATAATTAAAATAAATAATTAAAAATTTGTAATATACAGTACCTGGCCATTGAGATATACTCAAACAAAAACTATCGTTTTTTTTGCATTGAGATATTTTTGAATTACCTTAGCTCTGTAAATATCATGAAGTTTATGACTTAATTGTATGGCCATAACTGTATATCAAATTAAAGGTTTTGTTCTACAGAATCAAATGGTATATTGATTCTTAGATTTTTACTTAAGTCCTTTATGTTTTGCATATAGGAAATAAAAACTAACAATTATGTTATTCGTTAACTTTTACTGTAAAAGTTCCAGTTAGACAAAAATGTTACAGAAGCGATCTAAAATATCGGCAAAGCAAAGGCGATAGTACTGTTAAGCGTGCAGCAGCTTTTAACTGGTATAATTAAATTTGAAAATGTCAGATTGGATCTCGATGACCAACCACATACCTTAAATTAGTCTAAAGACTTTCCAACCGTCTTAATATTAGTATATAAGCCATTTATTATTTTTGGTTAATTGTCAAAACAGTTCAATAATTTACTGCTTTGACAAAACCTTAGACTCGATTTGCTTTTCCCCTTAAAACTTTGAATTTTCAATCGTATAAATTACATCTTTTACATAAAAACGAGAAAATTGTAAGTATTATAATAATGATTATAAGTAATATAATCTAATATTGATTATACAAAGTCCAAGTTCAATGTACTTAAGATGTAAATTATTTTTTTGAGTTATAATAATGTTATTTCTAACCGGCTTAATCTTTACATCAGTCCAACTCAGCTTGGCTTTTCAAGGTTACTTTGGTTATTATATAAATAATTTATTGGGATTTTTAAGGAGTATTTTGGGACATCTGCGACTTGCACTTGAATGTGTCTTATCAACCGGAAATTAACGGAGGGTTCGGAGATTACAAGAAGGATTCACCACTTTCTCTTATTAAATCTGCATTTCAGAAAATGAAAGACCATTATCCAACACCACATTTCATACTTATCAATGGGTAGATATATTTTAATGTGAAATTTAAATTTTTTTATAATTAACAAATTTCAGAAATTTTAGTATTTTTTTTGAATATTTGTACTATTGTCGTCAAAGGGTTGATTTTATTATACTATTTTTACAGGATTTTCAATGGCTAAAAATTTTTAACTGTTAGTTGAAAATTTATTATTTATACACATTCTATACTCTGACAGCTAAGGTTACATACACGACTAATTTTCAATTTATCTCAAAGTAACAAATATTATTTGTCACCTAATTTTTTAATTCATAATTTAACAGAATATTTCTTTAAAATATCTATTTTTAATATTATTATTATTAATTTAATTTTTATTTGACAATAACAAATTATAAAGATGTAAAATATATATCAAATTTTACATAAATCATATCAATCATTTAAGATAAGCCTTGTCACGCGTCCATAGTATTTTTAGTAAAATTGATTTATTTTAATGCATTTTGAAACGTTTAGTCAATCATAATAACAATAACTACGGACATATTAATTTATTGGTAATAGAAAACAGAAAACTCGTTATTTATATAATTAATTTACTCTAGTTAATTCAATCGATTAAAAACACTGCACTCATTATTATTGAATATCTAATATAAATTATCAAGTCTTAAAATCTCAAATGCTACCAAAAATATTATAGAAACCTCAAAGTCTTAAAATTGATTAAAATAATAGACAAATTCGTTATTTAAAGAAAATTTCTCATTTGGCTAGTTTGGAGTATAAAAATTTGTTCGTTATTAAGCAGTGGTTCGTTTTTTAGCCTCACCATGTATATATTTCTTGAATTTTAATACTATTTATCAAATATTATTAGTAAAGGGTGTTCATTTTGACATTGAAAAGAGGATTATTTTCTTATATTTGTTATAGGTTCTTACATAAACTACCAAGCAATTTTTCTTTTTCTTGATGTGAATGTTATTTACTATAAAGCTAATGTCAGATTATGCCTTTTTCATAGTATAATTAATATTAATAATTGAGAATTAAAAATTTACAGTGATAACGTTTATCATGGAGATAACGATTTTATTGAAAATATTTCAAACGTCAGTCACGAATTGATTTTACAATTTCCTAATACCACCATACTTCCTACATTGGGAAATCATGATGTCAACCCTAGAAATGAGATGGGAGAGGGTTCAAAATGGTGCGAAACATTTTTTGAAATTTGGAAAGCTGCTTTCGATACAACAAATACATCGGAAATTGAAATGTTTAAAAAAGGTAAAAATATCCTTTATTGGTATATATTTTAAAAAAATGAAATACAAGATAAAATTTGTCTTTTTTATAATATTATTTATAATATCATATAAATTTTATTAATAATTTTAAGTGAAATACACCGTCATTTTTGGCGTATAGAAATGATATAAAATTTTATTATTTGATCTTGGAAGATTAAGTATATCTTCTTTGATTTCAATTGATTACGAATACTATTTATTGTACTTTTAAATTTTGATTTGCTTTTCGTAACAGTTTGTTCTTAAAAAATAACATCAAAAGAATTATATATTCATCTTTGTCTATTGAAACATATATATTAGGTCATTCGAAATGAAATGCCAGTTTTTATTTGATCGATCATATTACAAAATTTCTAGAATTATCAATGATGCATCATCGAAATATTCTCCACCCGAATATATCACTTGTGTTGATAAGTCTTCAATAAATCTTGTAAAATTTTTCATCTACGGAATAAAAGTACTGGATCATATCGTTTTTGATATCATCTTAATTTTGAAATATTTTACCAGATAGGAAATGCTGCATCGATGGGAATAAGTAATAGTTAGAGGATCGTAAATCTGAGAATAAGACAATTAAGGAAGAACATCCCATTTAAACTCAGATTTTCTGTAAGGTCACTTTTGCGGTATGTGATCTGGTTTATTTTGATGTAGGATATCGCCTTTTCTATTGTTCCGGATGTTTACGCTGGATAGCATCCTTTAATGAGAATATTTTGTTCTCAATAGACCTCTGTAGTAATTGTTTTGTCAGGTTTTAGAAATTTTAAAGTGAATGATTCCACAAAACACTAAGCAATGTCTTTTTCATGAATTTTCGGTTTCAGCGTTGCTTTTGAAGTTTCACCCAATGAGACCTAAAGTCTTTTTCATTTAAGGTTGTCGTACTTGATTCATTTCTCACTAACAATGACAATTCGATTAAGACAATGGCTTTTATCCTGTTGAATAGAAAAAAAATTACAGATTGATATTCGTTGAATTTTTTAGATTTCTGTTATTAAATGCGGCATCCATCTTTCTTCGTGGCATTTTTACCAATGGATTTGAGGTGGTCATGTGTTGTGGATCTAGAATCTTCTAAGATGTCATCTACAATCACCTGAGGACAATCCTCATCAAATCCTGAAGGAGTTGGTCATCTATAACCCATTGTCTTTTTACTTTTGGAGCATCATACAAATCAAAGTTTATCCAGTAAAATTTTGAAAACCATCTTAGTATCTTTCTCTAATTCAACATTTTTTCATAAACATAATCTTCTACATGACCTCTGTTGCAGATTTACTTTGGTCAAGTCTATACCCTTTGCAACTTTTTGAGGCTTGTCGTTTTAAAATCAACTGCAAATATTCTAAATAAATCATATTATTTATAAAAGTACTCTTCATTAATATTTAATGAAATAATGTATAATAAGTTTACCAATTAATTTTATTTATACTTTTAATAAATTATTCAATAAACTGGCATTCCTTTTCGGATGACCCAATATTTGATTGATACTTTTAATTTGCAGCTTCATAAAAAAGAAATAAAATAATTGTCTTACATTACAGATTTTATACTTGAAATATCATGATTTCCTATAGAAAAACTTATTATTTTATTAGCTAAATTTGCTTGTTTCGTGAACTAATTGAATGGTCATAGAATAAATAAAGCATGTTTTCTTTCAACATTCATTAATGGAAAACCAAAAAAGAAAAAAATCATAGCAAGTCTAAACCATTTAACAGACGAAAAAATCTTCAAAATAAAAGAAAAATTTCCACAAAATAAATATTATGAAATATTTTTAAATGTTTCAAGTAATAAAATTCAACAGAAAGATTTATTTCAATACAAAAAAACTTACAATTTTTAATAAATTTTATTACAAAAATTGAATAGAAAAATAACTTAGAAAGAAATATAATAAGTTAATAGAATTTAATAGTTATGAAATAAATGAAATCAACAAGTTTTATGAAAAAAACTTACAATCATTTTAAAATAAAATAATTACTATCAATTACTTTTCACTTTTTTATTTTCTAAAAAATATTAGATAAATTTTTTGTGACTTGTAAAAAAATATTTCTATAAAAAATAAAAGCCATTATGAAGATATATAAACTTGACAAAATAAACAAAGATTTTAACAAAAAATCAACGACTAAGAACTACGATAACAACAACATCAACCATAAAGAAAGTACTTAAAAGATTCAGTCAACGAGTAAAAAATATTTAAATATTCAAAACATTCAAGATAAATATTTTTTTCCTTAATTTGGAGATGATATTCAATTAACAATAACAACCAATAATTTTTAAAATAAATTGAAAAAAGCAAAATATCCAAGAGAAATTCATTTAAATCTTTTAATCATTTAAATAAAACAAATCCAGTTCGCAATTTTAGAGGACAGATAAGAAAATTATGAAGAATAGAGAATTTTGAAGACTATTCACGATTTATCAATTCCTCCAATTCCAAAACCTCATTCCATCGATCAAACTACAATGAAACATGGTGTAAAATATGTCAACAGATTTAAAAGATCGACATGTTGCAGATGTAGAAATTATGCATGAAATTAACAATATTCAAATGTAACTCCAAGAGAAATCATTGAAAGAGATTTATTAAAATTAAATATGAAATCTAAAATTGCTTTAGATCTTTGTCTTACAAGAGAATCACAAAAACTAAAAAATGAAAAACTTTATAATATAAAAAAATAATATATTACTTACATTTAAAAAAAACAAAAAAATATGTCAAAATTGTCTTGCATAATGATATTTTAATTATCGCATAAGAATATTATATTATTTAAACAACAACTGAATGATTCATTTATGAAAATTTCATTTTTCAAATTACCAATATTAAAAAGTGCAAGAACAATATTATATTTTATCTATAATATTCCTTTTTTGAAACTTGTCATTTTTTCCTATTGAAAATATTTTTAATACAGGTTGCTTTTATTCTAGTTCTATTAAGTCAGAACATGGCACTATTATAGTTATAGTGCTGAATACTTTGCTATGGTATGATCGCAATAACATTAGTGAAACAGGTGACCCTTACAATCAATTTTTGTGGTTAGAACAAAAACTCCAATTTGCGAGAAATCTTCAAAATAAAGTAATTAATATTCTTATTTTATGTATTGATGTAAGAAATATTTTAAAACGGTTTTCCTAATTGTGCTGCTATTTTATTATATTTTACATCAATAAATTATAACTATTAGTCCGTATATACATTGTTATTGTTCTCATGGATTATAATTATTGAAAGGCAAATTGTGGAGTTTTTTAATTTTAATGTTTTCAAGTACCATGTGAGAGAAATCAATCACGAACCCTCTTAATTTTTTTAAAGTTTCTTAAAAAAGATTTTATTCTGATTGAAAATTATGAATTTAATTTTCGCAATTCTTCTGAAAAGACACCATGAAACACTGTCACTGTTTCTCATACACGCGGATTCCTTCAATAAATTGCCACAAAAATCATTTTGTCTGGAATTTAAAAATTATTAAAATAGGATATGCAAATAACAAATATATATCTGATAATAGCAGCAAATCATTTTTTCTTAAGAAGCTAATTACCTCCATTGAAGTACCAATAAATTTTCGATTAATTGTTTCAATATATTTTTGTTATTTGTAAATAATATGTACAATTCAAATCGGATGTAAGAAAAAACCGAATGTAATAGACTATTTTTTGAAGTCCCTCTCCGTTTACTAAAGCATTAATCACCTAAATATAAGAGATCCGGATGTAATGGAAACTATAATGTAATGGACAACAAAATTTTTAATATTTCAATTAAACCCTTGATGTAAGAGATTATTATTACATAACGCATTGGTTTCATCAGATGCGGTCCCAGAATACAATTGTTAATGGTCCTATTATTATAGGAAAAGTACAGTAGACAGCGCAATCAATGAGGATTGACTTTAAGCGATCTAACGGGTGGTTTCAGTGATGAAAGCAAAATGAAAATATAGCTTTTTATTCGGTACATGGTAAAAAGTCAGCGGCTAATGCTCCTGCTGCTGAACAATGGATTCTGAACGTACTTTCGGCTACAATGTCGGAGTATGATTCAAGAAACATGCACAATACTGAGGAGATGAGAATCTTATATAAAGCATTTCCTAGGTGAAATTCTGTTATATGTAGTGATCAGCACATAGGAGGAAAGTTACAGAAAGAAGGCCTGGCAGCACTATTTATTTGCAATAAAGATGGTTCTGATAAACATTTATTTATCATAAGTAAGGCTGTATCTCCTAAATTTTTTAAAAATATCCGTCAATAATTAATAGTTTCAATAAATTTATTATGGGTTCGATGATACACCGGGTTTCTTAGCATGTGATCTCAACAAAATACTTCCAAGAGATAAAATACTGCCTAAGGGACCACTAAGAAGAAATATTAAAATGTCAACACTTTGGATTTTTAAAAATCTCTTTTAAGCTTTATATCAATATATATATAGGTATTTCTTGTTGGCCATGTACCACCGGGATCTTCAGAATACAGCTCATATATAATAAAACACCTCCACCCAGAGTTCAACAAAAAATTATTGAAATTAATGCAACATTATTCAGATACCATAGAGTCTGGATTTTTCGCTCATCAACATACTGATGCATTTAAAATAGTTTTAGACGAAAATGGTTAGAATTATTTTTTTTATTTCGAAATATTTTAATAACATTGCAGATGAAAAATCAATGTTGAAAATTAAAAAATCCAAAAATAATTGAATTTAGAATATTTAAATAATTAAAAATGGAAATTAAACACTATCGATTCTAATTAGATTTGTTTAAATATCTTGTAATCATAAGAGAACAAGAGGGGATAAATAATGAATGTATCCGTAACACTTATATTCAAAAAATAATTTAAATTAATAAATTAATTAATAATAAAAATAATAAATAATAATCATAATTATTATAATAATAATAATCATAACATTAATAATAATAATAATAAAAATTATACTAATAATTATAATAAGAATAATAATAATAGTAATAATAATAATAGTTATAATAATAATATAAATTATATTAATAATTATAATAAGAATAATAGTTATAATAATAATAATAATAATAAAAAAAAAATAACAATAATAATAATAATAATAACAATAATAATGATTATTATTATCATTATCAATATTAACTTAACTAATTTTCAGATAAGCCTGTCATTCCTCTTTTCCAATCACCTTCTGTGACACCCTTTTACTTAAAAAAAATGGGTTCTGTTAATCCTTCAATTCGCCTTTATTGCTGGAACAATACAAGTGCAGGAAGTAAATATTATCAGTTTCACACTCATCTAATGAATACATCATCATTGAATTGGACTTTGGAATACGTTTCCGATTCCATTTTAAAGGATCTTTCAGCTAACAGTCTCAACAATTTATTAACCGATATGGAAAAGAGAGACTCAGTTTATTTCGACAGTTTTTTTGCTCATCACTTGTCCGGTCATCCTCATGATAACAAGACCTGTTCAGTGGACAGCTTTTGTCGTTGCCAATTTATATGTGCAATGAAGAATATTGATTATACAAAGTTGGATTTGTGCTTGAACACGTGCTCTTCAAAATCTTCAAATTTGTGGATTTTGATTTTATGTATCACATTAGGATCCATTATCATACTTGCTGTTGCTGTGATACTGCTTTATATATTTTATTTTAGGAAAAAGTTTCCGAGAGAAACCGTTAGTAATGAAGAATTATGTGACTTTTAAGACAAACTTGATATCATTAAATTTTTTGATTTTATTCTCGAATCGAAGTTGTGTTCCAACATTTATGTTGGGTTTTAACCAATAGTAATAATATAATTAATAATAAAATTAAAATCAGAAAATTATTAATAACAAGAATAACCAAAAAGAATTTTTTTCTTCCATAATAGGCTTGGTAATTTTTTTTCGCCAACTTGGGCTAAAGTAATCGATTTTGCCAAAAAAGAGGCTTATTATGATTAAATTTTAGTCTAATTAAGATTGATAATTTCCTTCGCCCAAAACAGGCTAATTAAATTTCCACCTGACTAAGACCCGGGATTGCTTTTCTACCTAATCAAAGTGGCAATACCAAAGTTGCCCTTTGAGGATAAAGAGCTTTGATTGGTCAACGTTGCCCATAAACGAATCTCTGAGAATTGAGGAACAAAAAATAAAGGAAAGTCAAATTGTAAATCGTTAGTTTGAGAAGTCTGATTGTTAATTTGGAAAGCAAAGCTGTGACTCGATTTTTATAAGAAAAGAAAGTCCAATTGTGAAAATTTTCTGTGTAAATAGTAGTGCCTCTTATTTTTAAATATTTTTGGGGTCCTTGGAGATCAAATCTGTAAAAAATTGTTGTCAGCCCAGAAACCCGGCAGGATACTAATTGATGAGATTGAACAATTTTGTTTGGTTTTAGGTTATCCTTTATTTTTCTTTATTTGAATTATTGCTATTGTTGATTTAATCTTTATCGACCGTGTCACAAAGTTATTGATGTATCCATACGCTGATTTAACTCGGTGTTGATAAGCAGGACATTGTTGAGTAAAGGTTCATTTAATGTGTTGGGCAGCAATAAATATATTGTCAATGAAGTTATTTATTTTATAAAAGTTAATTATAAGTGTGTTATTTTAGGAGCTCTCTTAAAATATGTATAGTAAAATTGAAAATTTAAATAACATTAATAATATCGGATTAGACGGTTTGACTAAACTTGTTTGAATATTCAAATTTGTGAAGTCAGAAAATGATTCATTAAAAGCGAGATTAATTGAATATAAATGAATAAATGTTAAAAAATATAAAATCATGATATATTGCCATTGGAAAATCAAGTACAGTAAATGTTCTCTTTATTGCAAATTACGATATTTGCCAAAAAAATAATTATAGGCTTCATCTATGAAATATTCAGTTAATTGCTAAATTCTATTTGCAATGTTTTATTCCTTAAAATTTTGATTGAATAATGAATTTACTAAATTAATTTAATATTTTTAGATTTCCACAAATATGGTCAAATTAAATAATCACACGAATTTAACATTGAAACAAAATTTACAAATAATAAATTACAAAAAGAATAGTAGTAGAGTAAGTGATGAGGTAATCGCGCAAAGATTTTCATCTAAATTTAAAGTTAATGTTAAACGACGAAGAGTCAATAATTTAATAAATAATTCAGATAATATTGTCGCCATATTGCTGATTTTAAAAACCCAGGTTTGAAAAGGAAGTCAGAAATTACATATCGACATTTGGAAATTTTGACTATATTTGATTAGACATTACATTTAATTCATTCTTTATAATTATTGTTGTGTTGTGTTTTGATAAGATAGTGTAAGGTTTGTGTAACATTTCAGACATTAATTGTGATCCCAGACTCTTGATTATCTTGTGTATTTCTGTGTTTGTGTGATATAAATACAATTGTTGCTTTATTGATTGTTATTATTTGCACCACCTAAGAGTTGGAGTCAGGTCTAGATTTGATACACTAAATAGTGAACAAAGAGAATAATTGAGAATAATCATGTGGAATCGTTACATAAATACATATATTCAGATTTTTCAATAACTTTGGATAACATTTGCCAAAATTTGAAGAATGATATCAATGTTTACGTCATCATTATGATAATTCACAGATATATTAAATCATTCCTCTACATGATGAAAAAAACGAACTTAATATCAACAAGGAGAAATAATCAGAAATCTTTAGATGACCGCGAAAAATTTACTAATGACTTCTTTCATTTATTATCAATTACTGATGAGATTCGCTTCTATTTCGTCGATGAAGTTGATTTTAACATATCTAAGAGATGCAAACACTGCCGATCTCAGAGAGATGTAAATGCAGTTCAAAATGTGCCTATATTAAGATACAGAAATATAGTGATTACATAGTGATGAAAAGATTTTTTTATATTAGGTTGGCAACTAAATTCCCGCTGTTTTTGAAAAAAATAAACAACTAATTAACTAAATATATATTCAATAAAAATAACAATTAATTAATGAGTAATGTAATCTCCATTGTTGTTTATAACTTCTTCCCAACGT
>JBBMKC010246934.1:0-10556 GCA_037834085.1 Bipalium vagum
ATTTGTCGTTGCACACCTTTGATTCTGGACGACCACGTGGCTCATTTTGGAGGTTAAAATTATCCTTACGAAATTTTTGGAACCAATTGTAAACTGTTTGTTGTGTAGTTACACGAGTCCCAAATACTGCATGAATGTTTTTAGCTGTCTGCGATGCCGTTGTTTTGCATAAAGAATCCCTAAAAATGAATAAAATTAAGACCTGACAATTATTATTTTTATTACTATTATTAATTAATTATTAATCAAAGAAAATATATTTAAAAAACAAACAATTTTACATAAAATTAAAAAATACTAGGTTTCTAAAAATAGAAATCTAGGAAAAAAATAATATACATATATATAGAAATAATTTAAAACAAAAATTTAAAAAAGGAAATAATTAAAATACAAAAATAAAAATAACCTTAGAAAACATAATATATAAGGTTAACTCGAAAACAAAAATATTGACACAAAAATATTCAAAAACAAAAGCAGTCAGTGCGAAAACCTTTGGATCAAAACAACATAGTTCCTGTCAACAATCAAGCTATTTAAGCACGAGCATTTTTCGAACAATTCAGACACAGCACAATATGGATATTAAATACAGATATCGGACAATATAGACAGATCGATCCACAGAATAAATCAAATTCAAAACTACAGAGAGGACAATTTAATTTGGAAGTCTACATTCAAAAATGAGCCCAGAACTTTCTCAGCAGTCAATATTTTATGCCCATTTTTGCAAACAGTAATTTTATTTAATTATCATTAATACTTTTTATTATTATTATTATTTCATTAATTAATTTTCATATCTGGTAAACTATTAAAGTTTGTACAGATTATTTAAACTTATTTTAAAATCAACAATTCTTCCGATAATCGCTATTTTATAGGATTATCTTCATTTTGTTTTCCCATCTTCCATTTTCCTCTTTTTGTTTGTGATTTACACAACAGTTAGGGTTGGTAAATCATCTCAGGGCCTAGCCACAAGTTACAGGATAACTGTGTAAGGATTTAAGGATTCTCGTGTAAAATCCCCTTGTAAACTCACATTTTTACAAATAAAAATATTTGTATTTGATTTCATTTGTTTACATTTATTCTATTTTTTTCCGAATTACACTCCATAAAGCCTTCTGATAATTCCATACGTTTATGTTAAGTAACCTAGAAGCCCTTTATCGATATTTGTAACTTAAATTTAGTCACTTTTAGGGAAACTTAACATTATTATTATAAATATTAAAAATAGATGATACTTCAGAAGAAAAACAAAAAATGTACTAATTGTTCATGTTATATATATACATGTTACATTACCTGTCAGGTGGATCTTATTTGATTATTTTGGATTTTTTATGAACAGATTTTAATTTTTAAAAAACCAATACTAATAAAAAAAATTATTAAATGTCTTAGAAATACACATTTAATAATATATCTAAAGTTTTTCTTGTCACAAAATTATAACATAAAATTCAAAGTCATATTTTATGATGAAAAAATTTCTTCAAAATATTATCAAGAGAGTTTGATCACAATTTTTTAATGAAAATGTATTAATAACAATTAGATTTATGGTTCTGAGCCCGTCAATCAAATTTGAATTGATTTCTTATTTATTTCTTTTTTTTTAGACTCAAAATGAAAAACTGAGATTAGAAATATTGAAATGATAACTTGTTAATAATGTGCCTTTTGATTAAGATTACTTTTATATAATTTTTAATATTTTTTGTTTTTATTTATTAATATTATATTTTTCTTATTATTATTTAGGATTTATATTGTGTTTTTATTTATTCATTTATTTATGATTTTTAAAACCTATCATCATTTTAACTATTTGATTTATTATTATTAATAAAGTGATAACATTTTTCCATTTTAAAATTTTACTTTTATCGTTTAAATGACAATTTCAATAAAAAACACCAAAATTAAGTATTACAAAGAAATTCAATCAATTATTTTTGAAAACTTATTGATTATTATAAAATGGGAAATTAATTATGGAAAGTATTCAAGGAATAGAAATCTAAAATTAAATTACATACATAATTAGAAATTTTTTAAAAAATAATTTTTAGACTTTCCATAATACCATTACTACTATTCTAATTTAATGCTAAATAGGATAAATAGTATAATATTTGGTAATCCTGTAGTTTAGGTCCCTAACTTTTATAAAATAATGTAATTTCTAAACTATTTATAAACTACAGGCTTACCAAATATTTAATATAAACAGGTGGTAAACAAGATCTTACTTCATAAAAATTTGATTAATCGGCGTAATCAAATTGACTATTAATATAAGAAGCAACCTAGAATAATAATTCTTAAAGAAAATGATCAATTTATGTGTACCTATTAATTCTACATTTTGTAATTTTTATTAGCCTGGAAAATAATTTTAATAATAGGTGATTTGTCGATTTTCTATTATTAAAAAATGGAATAAAGCAAAAATAATGCACGTATAGATATCTAAAGAGATGTATTCAAACAAAAACAAAATCACAATATAACAATATGCTTCTATTTTACTAATGATAAAAAAGTTATGACATTTTAAAATAAAAATTTTCAATTAAGAAATAAAAAAGTTTCTAAGAAGATGAACAAATATATTATATCGATAACTAAAATAATGAAAATTGAAATAAAATAACTTATTAAAATCCTCATTATTATAAAAACGTTTAGGCACAGTTTATCAAAGATATAACCCAAAATGCTATTACTAACTGTTTAAATCATATTTTAGAAACCATTACAAATAATAATTATAATGTTAAACTAAGGCCTTTACACCCTTTATTTTTTTCAGAACATTGTTTTTTTCCTTTATATAAAAAATATGAAGTAGTAAAGCAATATTTTAGAAGATTAAAAAATTTTACAATCAGAAGAAACATTAAATTTTGAAGAAGTCATTTTTGAATTTTTGATTTTACCAAAACCAACAGGAAAAGGAAAAAGCTATGTTAATTTTAGTGGACAAAATTCTAAAAATCTAATAATTCAAAATTTTGCAAAATATTCAATTAACATAATACAAAAAATGATACAATATGTTTAGAAAGATAAATAATAACTTCTTTAACTTATGATAATGAAACAAATAAAAACTATCTTAATTTATGAGAACTCGATAATAGAATGAAATATATTAGAAGAGGTGATCCAATCCAAGAAGATTGGACAATAACATTACATAATATGTCACTGTAAAAATTAAAGAAAATGGAAATAATATTGATGATTTAAAATTTATACTTTATACTACTAATAATGAATATATTTTATATAAAGGAAATGAAAATTTAAAACACAAACTATTATTTATTATGATCACGAAAATAACCATTTTATTTCAGTTACAAAAATATCCGCTTTTTTACAATCAAGAAAATATTGCCATGATTGTTTAATAGGATTTCAAAATCAACATACTTGTAAAACAACTAATTGTAAATCTTATAGAAATAAAAGAGTTTGTAATATTTGTAATTATGAGTAGGCTAATCAGATCTGAGGAATTTTTTAATTATTTTAATAATTTATTTTAAATATTTTAAAATATTTAAAAAGTATGAATGAAATTTTAAAAATAAACTTATTTTTTAAATTTAATAAAAAAAGAAATTTCCAAGTCTGTGAAAATTTTTTAAATATTATTTGTCTTATCACGTAATAAAATCTTTTCAAAAAATGTCTTCTAATTCTGAGTATAAACCAATTGATATTAACGTGGCGACCACACCAGGACCAGAAGAATATTTTAAATCATATAAGCATAAATGTGGTTATTAAAATAAACCACAAATATTATTTTAAAAATATTGAAGGAAAATTTAAACAAAGTAATAAATATTTATTTTTGATTTGAAGCTACACCAGAAAAGGCAGGTTATCATGAAATTAATTTTGCAATAGCTTATGATTTTGAAAGAAAAATATATTTTAAAATACAAACAAACATAATATTATATTTTAAACTTATTACTGAAAATTTAGAAAATTTAAAAATTGAAATATTTTAGATAATATTGAATTTTTAGAAGAAATAATAATTGAAGACGTAGTAGCTTTTGCTGAAGGCAATCATTCAATTTCTTTAGTTGATACATTTTATAAATTCTTCCAATATTTTTTTGTTTGTTAAATTTTATATTCTAAATCAACTTCTGCAACGCATCCTATTGTTGTTCCATCTTCTGTTGGATTTATTTCGCATTGATTTAAAAAGTGATCAGTTAATAAAGAATAATTTTCTTCACTAAATTTTGATTTATTTTTATAATCAATATACTCATAATTAAAATCTTTATATGGTGATAATTGACACATTGAATTTCCGTAAAGATTTGCAGAATCCATATAAAATAAATAATTTGGTTTTAAAAATTCTGTTAAATTCTTTTTTCATTAATTGTTTTTATAATTTTAGATAATTCTAATTCATCTATTTGTATTAAATTTTCTGATAATTTCTCTGTATACTTATTATGAGTTTTAATATATCTTGTTCCTAAAATTGTAGAAAATTCTTAACTAATTCCTTTTTCAAAAGTTTCAAACATATTTTGATCAGAGATTAGATCTAATTCTATTTTTTTAAATAATCGTAATTACCAAGTTAATCCAGGTGTAGAAAAAAATGACAGGGATCTAAGATAAATAGTTTTTTTAATTTTTCAATAATATCTGTTATTAATATTAAATCTTGTTTGAGATATAAAATTGTATAATCCCAATGATTTTTACAAAACTTTGTATAAACTGTTATGTCTCTTTAATATTCTATATCTGAAATATTTAATTTATTTAACATGGAATAGAATGCTTCTTTTGGTAATAATTCTGTTCTCTTAAAATTTTCAAAATTTGTAAAATATTCATATGGATAAATTTTTTTTATCTAGTAAATTTATATTTTCACCAGCAAGTTTTTTAAAATATTCTTTATAATTTTCATCTAATGCCTTTGCTGTTCCATCTTAAAAACAAAAGAAATCTTAAAGAGTCTACAAATTTAAAAGTTTTATTATAAGTAAATGAAATATATATTTTTCATCTGTTTTTGGAATTAATTTAAATACATCATTTAGATTTAAAGTATATTCATTTATTTGAATTTCATTTGTTAACTCTTTTATTAACAAATGGAAATCATATCCTGGAGCATTATGAAAATATATTGGTACAGATTTTGGAACATTTGCATTAAGATTACAATCTATAACATCCATTATAATGAACATGGTCAATGTACTTTATTCATAAATTGATTTCTGCATGCATCCTCAGCAATAATTTTATCTTCAATCACTCTTTCACAAAAATGACAAATATTATTATTTTTAAAATGTTCCTTTTCTTCTTCAGTTAAGTTATATGGTTTACATTCTCTTAAAACATTATAAAGTTTGCTTCAACATTTGTTAACCAATTACAAAATTCTTTTATACAATTTTCTCCTTTAAATAAATAATTATTATATATATTATATTTAAATATTATATTTAAATAATTGAGGATATTCTTCAATTAAATTTGGATAATGGCAAACGATTTTTAAGAAAATGCATGATGGTTTTTGTTGAAATTTTATAAATGTATTTTTTAATATTTTTTATATAAATTTATATTTACAATCTTAATATAATTAATAATACAATTATAATTATTTATTTCATTTAGATTGCGCAGCGAAAGTGCTTGAGAGAGATACACTCGAAATTGAGGTTCGCTTAATAATATTTCTCGATAATTATTTTTTAATTTAATTTAATTTATTGATTGAGTGATGCATTCAATATCTGCATAGATTACAAATGGAAGTCTTAGTTTATATGCATAATTTGTAAAAGTTATTTTTGATCCTGGATCAGGAAAAATATATTTTGTTGGTTTATTTAAAATACATAATGTTTTTCATAAGAATACATGTTAATATTTATTAATAAAAATTTTTCATAAATAAATAATTCTTCATCATTTTTTATATTGAGTTCATATCTGATTTCCTCTCTAATCCAAGATTTAAAATCTTTAATTAAAATATGATGATCATCATAGAATAATAAAAATATTTTTTATAATTATTAATATCCTGTGAAGCAATATATAATATATAGATATGTTCTCCATGAATATCTTAATTCAATCTGTTTTTTTTCAATACAATCATATATGGATTTATTCTTAATCCATTTTCTCCTTCAAATTTAAAAATATTATTTATTTTCATTGGTATATCTTCATCCTTACATTTAAATTTATATTCATATTCTTTTTACCAACTAACTCTTTCTTTATGATAAGGAGTTTGGTATTGCATAAAATAAGAAATCATTTACCATATAAAACATTTTTATCTTTGTTCTGAATGTTGATTATAGAATGAGATTGAAAAGGTAATAGAGTAAATGTTCTTCCACTTAAAACTTTTATTTCATAAATTGAAAGAGTTAAATGAGAACAACTATGGATTGTCCATCTTGGATTTTTTAATCTTTGTCGAGTGTTTCCCATTTCTTCTTCTAAATCTTGTGAAATATTTTCAGTTTTTGGTATGAAGTTATTTATTGTTAATACTGTTCCAACAGCACAAAAATTTTTTAAAGTAAAATATTCAGAATCAATTGGACGGAAAAATTTAATATTTAAGTTTAATGAGAATTTAAATGGTTTAAAAAATCTTCCCTCTTGAATATGATAGAACATTGATTCTGTAATTTTTGGAAGAAAATTACTTAAATAATCTCTGACATCTTTTCCTGCATATATACTGAGTGACACAATTTTTGGCACAGTTAGAAATGTCATTATAACTTCATGAATAATGTAAGTAATGAAATAAAAGTTGTATAATTATATTTAATATAGTAGTACTTATATTAATTATTACTACTTAGATATATATTAATTTTTGTTTAAATAATATTTAAATGTTTAGTTTTAGTTTTTAAATTAACAAATTAAAACAAACCTCACTTTGGGGGTACGAGAACGGTAAAAAATCCATTTGCTATTAAGTTATTTAAAATCTTTTTTTCAAAATTTTATTACTGATTTAGTTTTTGCTTCTTCTTCACTTGTTATATTTTAATATATATCCTTTTTCTAATATTTTCCATAGTTTTTCAAAGAAAAAATTATTCATTAATTTATAATTATTCTTTATAAAATCAATATTTGTTTGTTTTCTTAATTTTTTAAATATTTTTTTTAAACACATTTTTTGATTAAATGAAATTATAAAATGATTTTTTATTGACATTCATAAATGTGAGATAAAATTTTAAAATGAACTACATAATTATTTTGTGGTTTTAAATCTAAAATTAATTTTGAAACATTTTTATGTTTCATTATTTATTTGGAATAAATATTTTTGATATTGAGATAATTCTTCGTCTTCCACATTTCTGGAAACTGGAGCTCATGGATACGATTCATAATATATTTTTTTTTATTTTTATATTCTATAGCAACCTCTCAAATGAAATTTAATTTTGTTTCACATAACCAAATTTTATTTTGATTTATATATTTAATCATAAAAATTATTCGTAATTCATTTTCTTTTTCATATTTTCTGATATAATTTATTTTCGCTGGTATATCTTCATTATTAAATTATGTATAATTAAATTTATACACATGGTCTTATCATGAGGAATATAAAATGATTTAACATAAAAAATTTAATCATTTTCTTTGAATAGTAATTTTTAAAGGAGATTGAAAGGACAAAAAAATGTTTTCCCGCTACAAATTTGTACATCGTCAATAGAAAACATTGAAAATAGAAAAATTATCAACAGTTCATCAATTTTAATCTTTTTTTTATTTTTTCTTCTAAATTTATTATAATATTTTATGTTGCTGATTTAATATTATTTATTGTTAATATTTTTTCAGTAACAAAATTTTTACAGTAAAAATTCAAAATTTGTTGGATGAACAAATATTTAATAAATTTAAAGAAAATTTAAGTGGTTTAAAAAATCTTCCTTCTTGAATATGATAAAACATTGATTCTTTAATTTTAGAAACAAAGTTACTTAAGTAATTTCTTATATCATCAGTTGATGATTACAGAAAAATTAATGCTGGATGCAGAATAAATGCATTCATCGCAAGTGCCAAAGTGCAGATCAGAAAGAAATCTTGTGTGAAGACTGAAAGAAGATTCTAACATAGTAACACCTAATGAAGTGTATAACAAAGCGCAGAGTTATTTCGAGAAATTATTTAAGCCAATTAGTGGATTGATATCGAAGGCAACATGAAGAGTTGTATGATAAATAGACAAAAGATGAGTAGAAAATCCTAGACTGCGATGCCGTTATGCCTCGTAAAAAACTAATACTTATTAATGATGCGCATTTCAGATATACCAATTTTAAATAAAATTGATTAATTGAAACAAGTGATTACTATTTATTCAGTTTATAAAGATTGCTATAAACAAGTGTAACATGAAACTGCAAAATGTAACACGGTTCTGCTGGGATATGCAAAATGGAAGAGTTTAAGTCAGGCGGCAAATTACAATTAATTAATTACAGAATTACAAGTTTTCTAAGTGAGGAATAATTTTAACACAGTTTATTTTTAGTTAAAATTGCGGTGCACTATTTTCCAGAACGACTTTACTTCATGGAAGTCGACCGACCACAATTTATCATATTTTTTCTCTATATCTTGTTTTACTTGATTTTATTAATCCGAGATAAGTCTATTATAATAATCGATTAATATTTAATTATCTGTTTGATTCATAACTATAAACGTTTTGTTTTATACTTAGTAGGATTGCATCGAAAACTGATTGGATATCTAGACGAAAGTGAATAGACATTATAATAATGAAATGTATGCGTGTTGTGAGTGCGATACAGAGGCGTTGATTTTTGACATCATTCGTGCTGTTGAGTGAAACTTAAAATATCTTAATGCTGCTATTCGTTAGTTTGTTTCTCTTAAAATTACTGCAGAATCTTACCATAACAAAAGATAAAAATCGATAATCACACTTACAAATTGGAATCATGAAGTGGCAACAATAGTACTGATGAATGAAGTATTCGAAGAGAATAATCAAGACAAAAATCAATATTAAAGATAGAAACCGAAAAAAAGATCAATCCCCAGAACGTACATCTTACAAAAAAAGTCAAGAGCAGTAATCTGAAATTAAAATTTTTCCATCTCAACAAAAATAACCTGATTTTAAAGTAAAGGATCTATCAAAATTCCAAAAAATTTTTCATCATATTAACAAAGACCAATTCATTTACGACTTTTAAATTTAAAGAAAATCTTTCCACGAGCGAAATAAGAATAAATTCCCAACATTAACTTTGATCACACAAAACATAAGATGATAAAACCAATACCCCTAATAAAAATATTTTTTTAATTTTACGACATTAGAAATTCCCCAATTTTATTTCTTGGTTTTCTTTTTCGTTGCCACTAGAGTCGGCTTTTTGGAATCGGAAAGTTTTGTTACCTTCGGTCCAGTTTTTAGAGCAGACTTATTTTGCACGTCTTTCTTTTTTGGAGACGTTACTTCCTTACTCTTTGTCGCTGTTTTTTTCGTGTCAGCCAACTTCGGAGTGTCTTGTTTGACTTTGGTCTGGACACTTTCCTTCTTTGTGACGACCTGAGTGCCATTGCTCAACTTGGTTTTTTTCAAAGCTGTCCCTCCTCCGTCGACGTCGTTCTCTTCCGCTGGCCTCTTACCGACCGCAACCTTCGCACCAGCATCACCTGACAACTTCGGATTTTCAGACTCTGTTTTGGTTGGCACATCGCTTGCCTTATTTTTCTTTTTCTTCTTATCCTTATGAGAATAGACAAAGTTGAAAAAAAGTTCTCGCCCTTTAAGTGTCATCTTCTCTTTTTTAAACAACGTCATCGCATCCGCCTCATTGGGAAAATCCAAGGTATATTGGGTTGTCAACACTTTCGTCACGGTAACAGGGGCCTTGAAGTGCTCGGTCAGTTGGGCCGTGATGTCTTCGTTTTTGAAGCTATGCACCGCGATTTTTTTCAGCTCGACGTTCTCGAATTTACTGAAGACCGTCTTGCAAACGAACTTCGATGCCAATATTTTAGTGCCATTGATTTCATTTTCCTGCAGAAATTTTATAACTGCTGAGCTGTCTTCCTCGTTGGCATATCGAATGAAACCGTACCTAAAACAAAGTCAATGAAAACCGTGGTAGATTTTTTAAGTTTTGATAATTCTGTAAATTTATAAGTTACCCTCTGTTTACTAGTTTCTCCTTTTTCACTTTACCAGGCAAGTTAAGAGACACCACAGGAGCAATCTCATCCAGAATTTTTAAAAGGTTTTGTCGAGTCATTGACTTGGGCAATTTGCTAATGTAGACCACACAATTGCTCATTAAATCTAAAAATTGCTCAGAAAAAGTCGTCAAAGATTTCAATTACTCTTTCGATTATTTATTTCCTTTAGAATCTTTCCTGAATCTGTAATCGAACCAAGGTCTATTTCCTTTGGGATGTCT
>JBBMKC010246945.1:0-10556 GCA_037834085.1 Bipalium vagum
AATAATAATAATAATAATAATAATAATAATAATAATAATAATAATAATAATAATAATAATAATAATAATAATTGTTTAATGAAAAAATCATTTATCATAATATTATATTTTGTTAAGTTGTTTAATTAACTTTTAACTATTAATATTATTTTTTAAATAAATTTATCTCAAATTAACTATTAAATTTTATTAAATCGAAAAAGCTAACGGGTGAAAAGGTAATTTTTGAAGCTGTTTAGGTTTCAATATTTCTCATTGATTTATTATTTTATTATTTATTAATTTATTAATTAACAAATAAAATTATTATAATATTATTAATATATATAAAAAACTATATAATTATATAAATAGTATTCCTTATTGATTCTAACATTATTTCTCTGGATAATATTCTAGAATATTAATTTATTAAAAATGATAAAAGATAATTAATCTCAAGATCGCTGGAACGATATGATTGATATAAAATTATTTTTTACAATTGAAATTTCGAAATTATCACTGAAATGATTATTTTTTTGTTCTTAATATAATTATAAAGGCAAATAATACTCTCTAAATATAAATCTTTTTGTCCTTAAAAAAAATAAATGATTATTAGTAATTTTACACAAACTCAGACCTAAATTGATTGTTTCAGTCTTTTTCTCCACGATGATTATCATAAGAAAACATACAAGACCAAAAATTTATGATGTCTGCTTGTGTTGTAAATGAAGCTAATTTTCTCAACAACTTGACTTCTCTTTATGGCTTGTCAAATATGATAAACATCTGAGAAACTGCTAAGCTTTTCTTGAATGATAATGTCAAGCTTAATTATAACTAGGCTTCATTGAAAAGTCTTCTATTGTTGGCCATTTTATTCCGTTGTAAAAATTTCATTTCTGAATTGAGATATTTTTCATTTCCATACTTTTCTTTTGATATGTCCTACAGTCGACGATTGTACGTTCAACCAATGGTCTACGTTCAACAATCCAGCACTTTGAGCGCATGGCAAATGTGCCCGGGTTATGTACGTTCGGTATCAAAGAAGTCGGTTTGTTGAGAACGCGGACAGAGATGAATGGTGGGGAGAAATGAAAAGAAACTTGTCGAGGAGAAAATATTTTTTTTTTAAATTGTGAGAAAAAAATTTTTCCAAATAAAAAAAAATTATTTTATTTTTTGTGTGTGTCAGTGAAAAATCGATGATTTATTTTATTGATTACTACTGGTAAAGGAAAATAATCACCCAAAACATTTTTGTTTCCTTTTTATGGCTGTTTCATAATAGAAAAAGTGAATACGTAATTAAGTGCAAAACTGAAGCAAATGTTCTAGTAAAATGGATTCCCTTATTCACGAGAGGATAAAAGATGAGACGAAAAGAAACATTGCATGTCAATACACAATCCTATACAGTTGATAGAATTAAAGTAATTAGCATTCCCTTAATCTCTTTGAAGATTACTGAAGCATTTCAATTTTTTTGTCGATCAATAAAGGTAGAATAACTGAGAATATATTGAAGACTAGCCTCACTGCCCACTTTATTGTCAAAAATATTTTGACCATTAGTTAAAACTTGGAGGGCTAAGGTACATTCTGTCCACGTTCATTAAGTTTAGATAAAATCATCTATTACATTAGCAACTATGCTTACACCAAAGTGAATTTATAAAATTGGAAATATATTATAAAAAAAGAAATATTATTTCTACTTATAAATTATCAGTAGCTGAATGAAAGTGACTTGTTACGGTTGACGTAACACTTCATGTAATATTATTATAAAAAAAATAATTTTTTTGTCTAACATCGTAAACAAATTACTTTTGCAAAAGAAAAAATTCATTTTTGATTTAAGATTTTGTAAATATTCTCGAAAAAATATATTTTTTAGTAAAAGAAGACTTAAAATGCATAACTCGTTTTTTTTTCATTTCTGGTATTTGAACGTTCAATTTATTGATAGAATTATTAGATTTTTTTTAAAATAATAATTTTGAATTATTTAGTCACTTATTACTTGTATTTTGTCAGTAGTTTTTGAAAAAATTATATCAATAAATTTCAATTTTTCAATAAATTTATATTATTGAAAATTGATAATTATTGGTTACGGTTTTTTTTTGTAAAACAGAGAAAATCATTATTTATAAAATTGTCAAAATTGTTATTTTGTAGATATACTTTGGAATATTGTCTATAAATGGGAAAGAATTTAATAAATTTTTTTTCATATTAACATTGACGAAATTATATAATTATTCTGAATTAAATTGTCAAATTAATGAATTTTAATTGAACTGTTGCATTATTGAAAAGGAAAAAGAAATCGGCCAAGTCAAATGAGATCTGTTGTTTATGTTTGTTGATTTTATAATTAATTAATTATAATTATATAAAAATGGAGTCAACCATCAATAATCTGCATAATTTGATTCATTAATATGAAATTATTAAATATTAATCAGAAAATATTGTTTTATTTTCCCAATGTTCTGAAATTGTAATTTAATAAGTAATACAGTAACTGCTAAGTAAATATAATATATTTATTCATTATTATTATTATTATTATTATTATTATTATTGAATATATTGACCATGTTAATTTAATAATTATATTCTTGATTTTTGATATTATAAAAATTTTAAATTAAAGTATTTTATATAATATTTTCTAATATACATTTCCATATGGTATACTGTATGCATATGCATACTTAGGAATTCATGATGAGGATTTTTATATTTATTTACATTAATTTCTATATTATCGAAAGTCATGTTCAGAATCCATTTGAAGCTAGATAAACATTGTGAAAACACTGGGTATCAACCGACTTCATGAGTTCATTTAAGATTTAAGTTATCTTAAATGAACTCATGAATTGGGTTGATACCCAGTGTTTTCACAATGTTTATCTAGCTTCAAATGGATTCTGAAAATGTCTTTATCAAGAGTAACATCATTCGTCCATAAATAATAAATGCAACGAATAATAAAGGAGCTTTTTATTCATAGATACTTTTATTTTTACTGATGAATTAATATTGTATTTTAAAATTACAAAAATTTATAAAATTTTTGAAGAATAAATCGTACAACGATATAATGAATGATGAAGAATGATACTTTATTTAACAATAAATCTTAGATGTAAAAGCAGTTCGTTCAGGATCAATAAAGTCAATAATATTATTTATATTATATTTTAACGAAAATTATCTACAACCTTCAGTCAATTGAAAGTAACACAGAATTAATATATTATTTAAGAAAAATAAAATAAATAAATTTCTATAACAATTTCTAATTTTAATTTTTACTTTCCATTATTTATTATTATTTTTTCTAACAATAATTTGTTCTACTTTAAAATTTCCAATAATAATTGTTGTTTTAACTTATTGTTTTATTTAATAAATTTCTAACTATGCTGAAAGTACACTGAAGCAAAATATTGAATAAAATCAGATTTTTTTATTTTTGAATATTTTTCCAAGTTATACTTTATTCATACTATATAAAATGGCGACTGATTTTATTATAAACCAACACTACTTATATTGTATTAATTGATGTTGGATAATTGCTGCATTTATAATGAATTCTTTTATCTTCTTGAGCGATTATTATGATGAATATGGGACTGTTTGAAGTGGCTCTTGAAGGTTTAGGTCTTACTTTAATTTTGTCTTTGATCCTTAACCCGTTCAAACTTTGATTATTGAAATGACGCCAAAAGCTCAATGGATTTTTTTCCCATTGATTTTTATATTTTGATATTAAATGGTCGAATATCTTCTATGGTTGTTGTATTTTTTTATGTGATTCTTGTTTCATAATTTTTTGTCATTACTCTTGTGCTTATTATAATGTTGTATTATAATGTTGTTATTTTCTGTTAAACCAGGTATTCGATATTCGCCAATGTTATGAACAGATTAAAGCGGCTCTAATTGAACATCACCTTAAAATGAGGCTTAGTCCCACTTCTCCAATGAACAGTCATTTATCTGAGATCAAAATGCTTAGTCCATATTCAAAAATATGTAATGAGGATCAGCCTTGTAGTAATACGAGCAGTACTTCTACGGGCATAATTAATGTGGATGAAAATGTATCTCCGGACAATAATAACAATACAAGTGAAATTGTTTCTAGTGGATCGGATAAACCTTTTCCAATTTCTGTTTGTGATAATATTGTGAATAGCAATTCCGTTGATATGGGTGCTAAAGTTAAAATCAGTCCAACTCCGGAAGATAAAGACGAATGCTTCAAATTGCACTGTGAAACAATGCCGAGTCTTACTCACAGATTAGCCAGAACCACTGGTTTGGATGTTGATGACCTATGGGAGTTGTGTATACTCAGACTAAGCTTTGTCAAAGGATGGGGTCCGGATTATCCACGACATTCAATAAAAGAAACTCCGTGTTGGATAGAAATTCATCTGCATAGGTTGGTTTGTATTTTGAGCTATATGGTACTAACTTGTTCATATTTAAGAGCATTAAAAATACTGGACAGTATGCTTCAAGCGGCCATTGAGCAAATTCCATGTGACAATTATGGACGAGGGGAAATGTCATAGATGTTCATCTAGCTCAATGATTGCAATGATTGTGGACCAAATATTTCCAAACTTCAAAGACGCATTCAACAAACTAGAACGATTCCTTCATTCTTGAAATTGGTTGAATTTTTCTCCCTGTTCCCATTAGGATATTTAGAGGGCCAAAGATATTTTTATAGATGACACACTGAAAATTTCTCCAAAAATTTACTTATTGTGGAAAGATTGTACAAAAAAAAATCATTTTGCAATATTTTGCCATGTTTGTTTTTACTTAATTAGCCGGTTTTGTGATATAAAATTATTTGGATATTTTTTCGCATATCTTGCCGTATAGAATTTATGAATGTGAGTACAAGCTTTTTTATCATGGTTTCTTTCTATCATTTCTTGCCAGCATATAAAAAAATCGGTAACATTTTTTTTCTTTAATTACTTTCAACGACGTTATTATTATTTTTATTTATGTTGCTAATGAAAATCGAATTGTTTTGGTGTACCACATGCACTTTGCTCCAACTTACACAGGGTTATTTATGTATTTGGTAACATTTTGGTACTAGTCTCTATTGTGATATTACGTTTCCTTGTTTTGCATAAGGCTTGCTTTTTGGATCATTTATGTGACGGCATTTATCTTAAATATTAGTTTGTCTGTTAATAATGTTTATTATAATAAAGTCCATGTACAGGTTATGTTATTTGTTTCCATATGTAATTTTAAACTGCAGACAATATATATTGATATCGCTGAATGAAACGAAATGTCAGTTTGTGTTATATATTCAAAAACGGAAGTTATGTCGGTAATGATGTCATGTAATAATCAACAAGTAATTTATTAAATAATTATTGCTAGAAATTTATTTATTTCTTTTGAAATTATCATTGAATAAGATCAAATTAGTTTTGATCCGGTTTTTCGTTTTCGAAAACTTGTTGAATTTATTTTCAATGAGCTCAAAGTCGTTCATTTAATTTAACGTGACAGACCCTTGGTGGATCATTTGTGCAACTTATTATTGATTTTTTCATGGACCTAAATTTTCATTTTTAAAGTTGAATTTCTAAAATTCCACATTTATTTTACAAAAGAATGTACAATCTAAAATGTTTGTTGCCTAAATCATTGTTGACACCTTTCAACTATATTTATTATGTTATGAAATGAGTGATAATCAAGTCAAGGTTGATCTTCATGTCGTTATACCGTCCATTAAGCAATTGTTTCATTGACTGGAGCGAAGGGTAATTTAATAGATAAATATGTAAAATTTCAATACTTAATAGGTCCAAATTTCCAAACTAATTATTAAGGAAGTCATTTTTAAAAAATTTAGTAATATATTTTTTATTGTCAAGCTTTCATATATCACGCTACCATATATCACATTCAGACACAAAAAATAAAATTTGTTTCAATGAATGTTTCATTTCAGTTTCCATAAATTACATCGTTTCTATCTGGTCAATGTATCAAGATATCATTTTTATCCTATCATCACCACATTTATTTATTTTCATCATTGAAACTCATTGCAAATGATATTTTATTAGACTATTGATATTCCTATTTTATTATTCCAACATCAATATTCGATCTATCAGTGGGTAGCTGATGGTAGAAACTTACTGGATATTTAATTTCTGAAGTTAAAAATGTTGAAATACAATTTTGGACATTGTTGACTATTTTCAGTTATTGTATAATAATTTGGAACCTTATTAACATTACTGTCCATCTTGTTGTGGTGTCGAGGAATAATAAATGTAACATCTTATTGGGTGAATTGAACCGAACCGTGATAAAATGACGGATGTGGATAAAATAAGATTGGTTTATATATGTGGTGCACCCAATAAATATTACCCCTCGTATAGAAAGGCATGCTGAACATATTTCGATAATAAAACATACAATCAAAAGTGACACTTTCTCAAAATAATTTCTTCACAAGTCCGTGCACTTTTTTCAGATCCAGAAAAACTTTCTTAATCGAATCTTGAGGCCTGTTCTTCAAAGCTTCCTCCACAGCATGAAGATGATCTTTGTTATTGTACTACTTAACCATTATGTTTTTTAAAGATATTGAACAAATTAAAGTCAAAATGACCAAGATCTTGACTTTATAAAGTAATATTGGACATGGAAGTAGCAGTAGTGAGTATTGGTGAGTTTTCATGAAGATAATAAAAATTTTAATACCATTCCATATTTAAATAAAAATATGATAAACAGTCTTCTACTACATAATTATCTTTCAAATTATTTATGCATTAAGTTCTCATTGAATATTTAATTTATGTTTCATTATTTTCTGATAATTATATTAGAGAATCATTAGATTTAAATTTTTCTGGGAATAAAGGAAAATATTTAGTTTCTTTTTTTATTTAAGAATGATATTCTAAATCAACTACATAAATATATTTATTATTAATATTTCCACACTTATTTCATATAAAATTCATCTGATTTTAGTAATTTTCAATTTCTTAATAGAAACTATTAACCTAATGATATTTTAAATATTTTTCTTTAAATTAATCATTTAAACTAACATTTTTGTTTATAACATTATTCAAATCATATTATCTGGTTTTTAATAATAATTAAAACTTTTATTATTTAATTTAGCTTTTCTATCTCCGCATGTACTCATTCCTTTTTCAATTAATAATAAAAAATCATTGTGAATCTTATTTAAAATATTTTAATTTAATGTCTATATTTTATTCCTGTATCGCAACTAAAAGCGGGATCTAAATAAAGACAGCGAAAATCAACGTTATAATATTTGAAACTTGTTTCTCTAAAATTTTAAAAAATTTGCTAAAATCATAACATTTAGTTCCATATAAAGATTATTTTCAAAAGCATATACTCTTTTAAATCCTTAAAATTAATTTTTGAGTCTGGCTCATCTTCATTGTTTGATGCGAATTCTGCTTCTCTTAGCTGTCTTTTTTCAATAGCGATACTATGTGCCTATTGCTACTTCCTCTTTAGTCTTTGCTATCAGTATTTCTCTTTGTTATTGATGAATTAAAAATAAAAAAAATTAAATGTGCAAGATATATTACACTCAAAAGTATAAAGGTATTATATTTAATAATGGATTCTTTCTCCTTTGGAATCAATAAGCACTAAACATCTTGCCGCCATCGAGTTTACTAAATTTTTTAAGATGTCCATATCAATCTTATTCCATTCTTCATATGAGAACTCTATTAATTCATCAAGATTTTTTGGTTTTCTTATCTCTAAGCAACTCTTGACTATTCACCATAGATTTTCTATGGGATTAAAATCTAGACTATTAAAAGGTCAGTCCATTACTTTGGATGCTTCAATAGTCAATAATTCCTTGGCAATCTGACTTTTATGTATGGGATCATTGTCAATTTTTAATCTTCACCCGCAACTAAACACTTTTCTAATATTTGATATCAGGTATTCCTGAAGAGTTTTTACAAAATATCACCTATCTATAATTCTTTTAAATGCATGAACACAAACAAGAACTTTGATGTTGAAATCTCCCCATAGCATAATCTTCTGTCTATTTTTTGAAATTCTTCTTAATTCAACGCTTAGATTCTTTGACTTTATGTGAATGATATTTCAAAAAAATCACAAAGACGTTTCATCAGTAAAAGTAGTTCGACTCTAATCATAATCTTTGAGCTGAATTGCCCATTGAACACAGATATCTTTATTTTTTTGCGTTAGCATTGGATTTTGTAGGTAATGAACTATGGTAACCCAATCGTTTAAGATGTCGTTGAATAGTTCATTAAGAAGCTTCTAAACATCGACTGCCCATCAGATTTTATACAAGTTCTTTTGATGTAACCATTGAGAAAGAACTTTATTGTCACTCGCATTAATTTTCAGAGGTCGTCTCTTGCGCAGACTGTCTTCAATTTTACATTTTTCTTTAGTTTTTTTTACAGTTCTTAGAGAGATCTTTGTTATTCAGAATATTATTGTTGGAGAACGTTCACCGATATTTCAAAAATGCAAAATGGGTGAACACCTTGCTATCATTCTATTTGGTTTTTGTTGTGACGACATTTTTATTAAAATAGATCTCTAAAAATAAGAAATATATTTATAATCATTGACATTTATAGATTTAATTTAATGATTAAGCATATTTGCAAAGCCTTATTTCAAATAACAACAAATAAAGCATGTGCACTAAATAACTTTGTCAAAAAAACATTTAAAACTCTTACACATTAAGTAATATACTACTTTTTTAAATACACCACTAATTAGTGTTGCCTTAGTCATAATATAAATAAAATTCAAGCAGCCAATTTATTTAGGCCAATAGCTTTGCCGCAATGCGATATTCAAAAATTAATTTTGCACAAATATCTAGAAAATCCTTACATATCCCATGAAGATATTGTCAGATAGGTATAGGTCGCAAAATCCACTGTCACAAGTGCTCTTTAAAAATATAAGAAGAATCTTTCTGTGGAAAGAAAGAAAGGAAGTGCCCGAAAAAAAATGCATGGAGTCAGAAAAAGCAAAAACAGTTGTTTCAGCCTTTAAACGAAATCAAAGCCTTTCGGATAGGAATGCTGTCAAAAAAGTGAATGTCTTCGTCCTACGTACAAAAAGTTTGTAAACAGGTTGGACTGCATTCATATAAAGTTAATTTTGCACCAAATTGCACAGAAAGCATTATAAATTAGCAAAAACCAGAGCATGTAAATTAAACAATGAAGTTATTCACAAATACTACTGTGATTTTGGATGATACGACCTATGTAAAGGCAGACTTTAGGCAGATAACAGGACTAAAGTTTTACACTGCCAATAAATCGGGAAACGTTTCAGATAAATTTAAAGAATACAACCTTGATAAATATCAAAAGAAATTTTTAATTTGGTAGGCAATTTGTACAAGCGGAAGGAAAAGTAGATCTTTCATTTCTACAGGAATTGTTAATCAAAAAATTTATGTTGAATATTGCCTATCCTTAAGTTGTACAACGGATCTGTACTATTTTATCCAGACTTTCTTCACACTATAGTAAATTAACTATGAACTGGTATAAACAAATGGTGTCTCATCTCTAATAAAAGACATGAATCTAACAAACTCCCACAACCTATGCACATAGAAAAACATTGGGAAATAATGAAAAGAAGACTCCTTAAAACAAAAATATAGTGTATTGGTTGGCTATTAAGGCCGTTCGGTATTTTAAAAGACATAAAACAGAAAAATTTGTATGGATAACAAAAATCTCGATCAATAATGTGTACTTCATTTTTATCAATTTCATTAATTCCCTTTCGTAGAATTCCTTAGTTTTATTTTCAAAAAACGAATCAAGATGAATTTTAGTGGACTCCTAATTGTTTAAAGTTTTTCAGTTTAAGAAACTCTGCAACGACCAAAATCTGTGGAAACTCTGTAAGACCCAAGTCTCGAAGAAATGGTGGATGTGACATAACATCCCAACCAAGGCTAATTAATTTTTTCGGGTGATCATCAAGGTATGAGACATGGCATTGTCAAGTTGAAAGACAACGGCCGTGTGATTTGCCAACTCTGGCCGCTTTTCGTAAATTGTTTTGTCCAATTTAGTTAATTGAGAACAGTAAACATTTGAATCAACCGTTGAGCCAGATGGTAACACCTCATAGAACAACTTATTAATCCCACCAAACTGAAATCATCAAATTGTTGGAATGTGCAGGATTCTATATAAAAGTTTTGTTAAGGCCTTAGCGCAACATGTTCTGTGAATATTTTGAGATACCCTGCACATGTAATTCTGCTATGTAATAAGAAAGGAGTGAGAATCAGATTTGCTGAGAATCGTATCCACATACACAATTTCGGACTATCAAAAGATATGTTACTATTATTCTTAGACGTAGTAACGTGTGCTCGTGTACTCGTAACTCCTCACTTTTATAAAATGTTGTGTCCGTCCCTCTCAACCTTATCT
>JBBMKC010246956.1:0-10556 GCA_037834085.1 Bipalium vagum
TGTATTAAAATCTATGTATATTATCATTTATATCATTCAATTAAGTGGGGTGAACAGACTTAATTAAAGGAGTGTATTATAGATAAAATAATAAACCAGAAATTTAGATAATGAGATGGTGAAATGTTATTGATGAATTAATGAAAGAAGGATATTGATTAAATAAAAGAAATTATGAAAATTAGAAATGGAACCGATAAGTCAAAGCGTGGTATTCAAAAATTATATGTATACATTTTCAACTTTTGGTATGAAGATAGAAAGTGCAATAAACAACAACCAAAAGTATGCAAACATTCAGAGCTCATAATTCGTCTCATATGGTTAAAAAACAGAACACGCCTAGAGGTTTCACACAAGTTGCTTCAACCTTTCAGATAGTACAATCGTGTCACAAGATGAGGTTTCCAGAATTTTGTTATAATACGAGTTAGGAAATCATATGGGTGTTCGGAAGACATTTATTACTGATAAAAAACTCAAAAGAGAAGCGGTATAGGGAAGTAAGTAGATTGGCACGTTTTTTTTCAGAGACGAACCAATTTTTACATTTTTTTAAAGTTCTAGTCACAGAATTTGAGAACGACTAATACAATTCAGTTCATGTTTGGGAATGTTTGACATTGTGACCCTGTAACTTATAAGAGGAAATACAAATGCTAAAACTTATTAAGACTTATTTGTCAATGACATCAATCTTATCGGCAATCGCTTGATATTCCCTTTACAGAATTTCATTTTTCAAGATGAAAATGCTCCTGTGAAGAATTTATGGCATTTCATTAAAATGAATGCACCGGACCTTTGAATTTGGAGCAGATGTGAATAGAAATAAAACATAATACATTCCAAGACATGTATACCATCATCTAGTTGATTCCATACTTCGAGAGTTACTGTCATGTTGAAGATGAAATAATGACCAACAAAATATTAATATTTTTCATTTTTCTTCTGAACTCAAATGTTTCATGATATTTCTTTGTCTTTTAAATTGATAAAATGGTGAAACGATACTTTTTATGGTTGAGAATAGGTTAGACAAATAAGATCCTCTTCCACCAGAATTATTCACAGAGTCACAAAAATGTTTTTATCATGATAAAATCGAGGAACCACAATTACACATTATTAGAGCATTAATCATAATCACCTTAAGTTCTTTAATTTCCATAAATTTTAAAATCTTTTAAGAAAGTCTTCAGTGGAAAGTTTTTATCAACACATTGTAGGCGTAGAGCGGTATTTCAAAAGTCTTACAAAATAAGATTTTCTAAATGGAGAATTTATTGAACAAGTATACCCGGAGGACAAGATAACGGAAATACTTATCAGGTTGTCCCACATGAAATGACAGATTTTAGTTTTATTATTTCATTGATTTGTTAATTAATCAACTTTCATTATAATACCAATAATTGTTTACAGGTGATCGCTTTTGGGTTCACATTTAAAATGGATCAATCAATTTTATTAATCAAGGCTAAAGTAATTATTGGACGTTACATGACCATGTTACGGAAACTGTCGATACAACCTAATATCAAAACTAATCATAGCTCGACAAAGATTTTGACTAGAAAAGTAATACCAGTGAAGTAAATATTAAAAATTATTACGAAAACCATGAAATTCGTTGTGAAATAAAGAGACGCTCACAATTCACAAAAAACTTAAAATGAGTTTTGTGAAGCGGTTGAAAATTTCAACATTAAAGAAAATACACCGTGTGTTTCGCTGGAATTTTAAAATTTACCATTAAATCAATATTAATTAATTTTCGAATATTTTCAATTTTTAATCAAAGAAATCATTATTTGTTTTTTATAAAGCTTTTGAAAATCACTTTTTCCTGTTTTTGTTAATTCTGTCATTTGATCAATATATTTTGGTAAAGATAGTTTTTGAGTATATTTCAATAATTTATTTATTATTAATATTATTGTTTCAATTTAATAGATCAAAAATTAAATAATATTCTTTTTACGAAATTAATTAATAAAAAAATCTTTACAGTGAAAAATAGTGTACTCTAAATTTAGTTAATGTTAATGTCCTTTCTATGTTTTCGTTGTGTATTTTAATTATATTTCATTTTTAGATTTTATTATATTTAAAAATAATTAAAATGAAAAAATGTTTTGAATGAAAAATTTATATTATTTAAATATTATTATTAATTGAGCTTTAAAACTATAAATATCCAGAATGTCAATTTGTAGTTAGCATTGGTTTTCTATGATCATTGTTTCTATAATATATTCATTTTCAATAAAAAACTTGCATTTTAATGAATTGCATCGAAATTATTGAATTTATGGTTTAATCAATCTAATTTAATCAGATATCCATATTTTTGAATGCTCAGCATTTAAATAACTAAGTAAATAACTCACGAATGATAAAAAGTACTCATTATATTAAGAAATATGAATTTTTTCATCCAACTATAGAACTTTAAAGAAGGTCGAATAGGAGATAGAAAATTTCATCTCGAAGGTTATTAGAGAGAGGTTTATGCCGACCACCAGAATTGAAATAAATTGGAAAATGAAACTCAGAAAAAGTGTCCCTCAGCAATACTCATCGAAAATTGAGTAATATTAGTTTGTTGGCATACTGTGCAAAGCGATGTTTACCATTGATATCACATAAAGCCGCAAGACTTAGCTGGTGTCTAGAGAAACAACATTGGAGTGATGAATGAACACCCATCATTTTAGTGATGAATAAAGATTCTGATTATACCTTGGTGAACGGCAACATATTAGTTTGATGTTGCTTATATGTTTTGGATTCTGACCAGCTTTTGTATTTATCAAAAGTAATTTGAATATTTTTCTATACATCAATAAAATTCTGCCACCCGTATTACTTCCACTAATGGAAAAAGTTTTTAAAATCAGAAGTGGAGACAATAAATTGGCCAGCATATTCACCAGATTTATTTTCTATTGAACATGTGTTGGATATCATGGGTCGTCAGCCACGATCTTCTCTTGGTAATCCGGTAACATTGGATGAATTAAAAAATCAGTTTCAGCATAAATGGAACGACATGCCTCAGGGGAAATAAATCTCATTACAAATATGCAAAGAAGAATCAAAGATTACATTGTAAGACACAGTGACATGACTCGTTCTGAACATCTCTACATTTTTTCCAAATAGATTTATTTATTTCATACACTTCGGTGAAATATATTTGATAATTTTATTTGCTCAGTTTTATATTTAAATTTTTTTTGCTTATTGAAAATAAACAGTTTTTGACATTACTTTTTGTGTTCTGGATGTCAATTCAGCTGTCATTTCGATCTGTCAAAGTAAAAATTCATAAAAATGTTAATATTCTAATCGATAATCATGGACAATTCTTACTTCAGATAACAGAGGGTTATTTATTAAATAAATTGAAAAATAGATAAATTTTTAGATTGGACTCATCAATTTTTGTACTTTTAATTTATATTTAAAGAAAAAATATACAAAAAAGTCAGAAGAAATGAATGAGCAGTGGAATAATATTGAAAAATTTTATAATAATAATTATCGGAATTATATTTTATTATTCGAGAAATAATGCCTTTATTAAAAGTTGTCAGAAACTTGCAAAATATTAAAAAATAAAGTTAATAAAGAGTGATTAATTAAATATAATTCCGAAGAAATATCCAGACCATTTTGACAATTTCAATTTATTATATAAATAAAAATCAATTTGATATAAACAGAGTAAACATGAAAGTAAAAGATGTAAAAAGTGGGGACATTACAAGTCATGAAGGAGTATAGCCAGTCTTACAGGCAATTAAGAAAAGGTTCAGGGGCCTTTCCTCATATTTATCGGGAAACAGTGTCAGTAAACGTATTCTCAGTGATATCCACACAAATAATTCTCCGACTGATTTATTCATATATAGATCAAAATGAAAATGAAAATGAAATCAACGGAAAAATTGAAAGCAACTTTAAATTATGGTTCTTTGAAAATAATAATAAAATTAAAATTTTATTAGTTAATTTTGTTTGAATTTTAAATATTAACTTTTCATTAAATTGTTTTAATACATCAATTTCGTTTTCACACTAAAGTATAAAAATTCAGTCTCAGAAAAAAAATTCGCTACTGAACTGCTCGTAATTTTATTGTTTCTTTTCTTGAAGAATTAATTAAATTTTAAATTTAACAATAAAAAGTTTGAATTAATTTTGACTTAATCAAATTATTCCTATTAAAATTTAATTGGTACAGATTCGACTATTCAACTTTTCACAGATGAATAAATATTTTCTCAATAATTTCTTAATCGTTTTCCCAGCTGATTTTACAAAGCAATCAGGAATCCACTGTTCGCACAATATTTAAACAAGCTGAATCAATAATATTTTGTTTTAATTACTTGTTTTTAATATTTAATTTTTAATTTTTTTTAATGATTTAAACAAATATTATTTTCATAATTATCTTGAGAGAAAAAACAACCATCACTCCAACAAAACGTTTCGGTTAAGTTCTGGTTATGGATTTTTTGAAAAAAAAACTTTTTAATTAATTAACAATGAAGCATAGGTTTTCTCCTCATTAGAAACTTACCGCGGTCTTCCGGCAATCATATATTCATTGTTAAGATTTCTCAAGTAACTCCGAAGCTCGTCCAGAGAGTCAAACATCGGTCGTTTCTTTTCCGACGATATTGAAGGAATCAAGAAGATCAAAGCTGTTGTTAAAATGAAAAAGTAAAGGTTGCGAGCATTCATTTGACGTGATCTGAAAATATTGTGAAGGCCAAGAAAATATAATTTTTAAAGAATTGTCGTAAAGAAATACTTACAAAAATTCAAATTAAAAAATATATATATAAAATTCTGATGAAACACGATGTTGATATAGTGAAATTCGAAGAAAATTGATTCTCAGATAATCACTAATTGGTTGTTTTAATTCATCCAATATATTACAATAAAATCTAAATGAATTTTACTTTTAAATTCATTATTGGTTGCAATAATCCTCGTAGGTCAGGAAAATTATACTCACTGAACAGGCGATAATCTTTCATTAGATATTCTTTTAATGTTAAAAGTTGTCATGGCACTGTGAAATTTTCGAATAACTTTCCAAATTTCAATTAGATATTAATAAAAATTAATTTACTATCTTGTAAATTTGGTGAAATAATTATCTTTTCTGTTTAGAGAAAGAAATAACACGGCTCGAGTAGGCCAACGTTGGGGTACAAGATCGAACATTGCTTCTGGTAATGTAACAATTAACTCTCAACTTTCCCTGGTGATGATGGAAGAGAGATCTTTTTATTTCATTTGTAAATTATTATCAAATTAAGAAATTATTTAATTTATTAAAGTAAAAAAAGACAAAAATTTTTCAATTTTATTTAAAATGGACAGTCACTTCCAATATTAAAAATATTGGATTTTTTTAAAACTGAAATTGATGTTTATTCGTTATATTAATTTAAAGTGATTCGTTGGGCTGAAAATTGATTTAACTGACGCATTTAAAAGTTGCTTAATGATTTATTTCAAGGTTGATTTAATAAATCAGTTTAAAATTGAAATGGTAATTTCGTTTGGAAATTATTCTACATCGAAATGTTCCCATATTAATTTCTATATTCATAAGGTTTGACAGATTTCTCGTCGTTGAAATATAATTTTATTAATTTCGGAAAAAACTTGGTAACATTTTCATTATTCTAGATTTAGGAATTACAATTTCTTAATAAATTAAATAATTTTAAAAACTCGGTTGTTTGTGAAGGTTATATTTATAATTTAAAACAAAAGGTAAATGTCACAATTAAATGAAAATGGATTCATTATTTTAAACAAATGATAATTTATAAAAAGTGAAAAATTTTTATTTAAAGTTTTAATTAAGAATGAGGTCAATCTTCAGACTTCTGAATGAAACAGAATTCCAGGACTTATCAAAATTCAAAAATTGGTGATGTTTTCAGAATGGTAAAGTAAAAAAAATAATATTGTTGAAAGTAATTATAAGAAGTTACTGTCATACCATAAGGTTTTTTAAGTTAAAAAAATATTTTATATTTTATAAATTATACACATTTTAATAATAAATAAGCCCTAGAATTATTTGAGATAAATATAAAATTAATTGAAAAATTAAATCTTTTATATTTAAATATTTTAAGGATAAAATAATTATTGAAATATATAAAATAAATAAATAAATATATGAAAATCTCATGATGTGACAATTTAATACGTTTGTGTAAGCCGAGATAGTTTTTAGAAATAATAATGGATAATTAACCGCTTGATTCCAATAATACTAGACTATTTGATTTGGCAGTAAACAACGCACAGTTGAACTGTTAAATTCATCATTTAAACAGTGACACCAAGGAGTAAAAGTTTTAGAAAATATTTTATTTTAAAAGACCAAAAAATAATAGAGAGATAAAAATGCATTTTGAAAAATGTAATTAATATGTCTGGGGAAAAAATTTGAGTATGTTTATTGATTTTGGAATTTATCTAAACTGCTCTTCAGTTCAATGGTAACAGTCTATCTTTACTTTTTCGAATTCTCGGGAAATGTTTCACATATTCATATGAAAATAAATAAATAAAAATATTAAGCTACCATTGCTTCGGAACTATGTATGAATAACTGAAAGTGAAAGACCCCAAAGGAATATATCAAAAAGGACCAAAAGGTCAAGATTTAAAAAATTAAAAAGATTTTAACATCATGGAAGATTTAGTATGACCTTTCTAGAGATAAGGGAGTAAAAAAGCCAAATTAATACAATAATTTTAATAATCAGAATGATCGTGTTTCATTTATTTACTTTATCAATAAAAATAAGTCAATAAAGTGAAATGTGTATAATTTTTATAATAATTTTTATAATATGATCCCTATAAGGATATTAAGCAAACAAAGTTTTAGAAATCATAAAAATCAATATATCAATCAAAACGGTAAATTTGACAAGTTTATACATAATAAATTAAGAATTTTAGAGTTGTACTTTTTCAGATTAAATTTTTTAAAATGTGTTACTATCTATTTATTTAGTTCCGTCTTTCACGATGTAATCTCATCCTGTCTGTTTATTGTTGTTAACCAGGCGTATTTGCTAAACTGAATAATTATGTCAGGTATGTATTTCTTTTGATCTTCTGTACCTCTCATGAGCCCAAATATCGATATTCGTTGTTTTCATATATCTAACTAAATGAGTGCATGCGATGTCCAACTTGTCAGCCATAAAGGCGTTTTCATTTTTCTGTATAATTTACCCAATCGTGATTTCCGTGATTTACAACGCGATTAATGCTCTATGTTGTCCTTCTCCAATGTGTATTTCCCCACCCCCGACCCAAAATTTGCCTCAATATTGCAGATAAATGGTTTTTTTCCGTCTTCTATATTGTCTATGTGCACTTAATGTTTTTTTGGAAAACTGTGAAGAGTAAAAATTTTTTTATAAAGGAAAAAGGAGTCTAATAAAAAAACAAACAAGAATATCAATAATTAATGTGAATAAATATCATTTATAACTAATAATATTTTATATTTATTTTAGGGAATATGATTATTTTAAATAATTTCACTCAAATTTGATTAATTACATCATCAATAATTCTGAGTTTCGCAAATAATCCTCAAATATTAAATCTTTATTCATAAGTCAAAATTATTTAATTTTTTAAAACAGATTTAAATGGAAATGTTATCACATTTATGATAACAACATCTGAAAGTTCCAACATAAAATATAAAATAATATAAATAAAATAACTGTTTAAATATAAAAAAAATCAGTAATATTAATTTTGTTAAAATACTCTTTGGACAGAAATTTTATCCGAATTATTTTGCACTGCTGTTTAATCAATTTAATTTAATCAGATATCCACATTTTTGTATGTGCATCATTTAAATATGTAAGTAAATAATTCATGAATGATTTAGCAATGACTGGAATACAAAAGGCAACATGTCAACCAACTATCGGACTTTGAAAGAGGTATAATAGTTGAATTGCATCATAACATCAAAAATGGTGTGATGAATCAAGTGGACTCTTGGGCTCTTGAGACGTTAACGTGCCGAACGAAAAAATATTGACTTGATGTTGCCAAGTGACAAGGGAGTTATACCTGGAATTATGGTATTGGATTTCACATATTTTGAATTTCAGTCAACTCTTCTATTCATCAAAGGTAATTGGAATACTCTTCGATACATCGAAAGAAATTCTTCCATTAATGGAAGCACTTCTAATTAGTAGATTTCAATAAGGCAACACAAAACCACATAATTCTAGTTTAACATAAAAGTTTTTGCAATCAAAATTGGAGACTATAACTTGGATAACATTTTCATCAGTCTAATCTCTTATTGAACATATGTAGCGTATTATAGCTAGTCATTACGGTCTTCTCTTGTTACTCCTGAAACATTAGATGAATTAAAAATCAGCTTCAATAAATATCCTTAAAATACTTTAAAAAATCCTCACAGGGAAAGGAATCTTTCCACTAATATTATGTCAAAAGGAATCAATAAATTCTGTCGTATGATTCGACGAAAATGACTACCTGTTGACATCTCTACATGTTTTCCTTATAAGTATATTTATTTCACAAATTTCTCAATTTGTTTACCAATAATGATAATCAAAGAATTGGTCAATCTCAATTTGTAAATTATCATGGCTTATTTTTACCAAATATTTTAAAATTTCATTAAAATGGAAATCGATAAATTTATTAATTAAATTCAGATATTGAAAAAGAAGCGAACAAAATATTTGAAATTATAGAAATACGATATTTGAATCAAAAAATCGTTTACACTTATTGGAGGCACATTAAACCTTGATTTATTTAATAATTAATTATATTTTATCTTTAAATAAAATAATTTATGATTATTTCTACTTTAGGATCCATTGTGAAAATACAAAGCGCATAATAAAAATAATTAATAATTATTAATAACAATTATTTATAATTAATAATAATTAATTATTATTATTATTAATTTTTAATAATTAAATAATATTCACAATTAATAATAATTAATAACAATTATTTATAATTAATAATAAGTAATCGATAGAAAACTTAAAATAAATCAAAAAATGCTTACAAATAGTTAAGATAGAAAGTATTAAAAAAAAGATTTGCTATTCCCTACGGTTCTTTAACAGTTTTTTGGAAATAGGAAATTTCACTGCCACTATCGCTATACATTCTCAAACCCGTTTCTGTAAAAAGACTTTTTCACAAGAATTTTCAAAATAACAAAAATTAATTTCTGAAAATAACAAAAAATACCGATTTTTTAAAATTAAAATTATTGTTTTTTCATATTTATAGAGTGCAGGCAATGATGCGGATAATTATATTTATAACTAATTATTGTTCATCACTTCCATGAGAAAATGTTTATATTTGTTGTTATTGTTGTACAATGTTGTAATAATACATTAATTTTATATAAAAGCACCTTTAAATAATATTATTTAAATAATGCGCTTATAAATTATTTCAATTAATGTGGATAAACAATACTAAATAATACTATATGATAAACCGTATTGACTTAAAAGACGACCCAATATCAGCAATATTATGACATTTAAGTTTATATAAATTATTATGTAAGGAAAATTGATATGATGAGGAAAAAGTGACTTAAAAATGGAATTAAAAATAAGACAGGAATGATAAAAATAATAACGATGATAATAATAATAGTAACAAAAAAATAATCATAAGTATAATAATAGTAGTAGTAAAAAAATAATAATGATAATAATAATATTATAATAATAAAGAAATACTTATAAAATTGATTGATTTGAAATAGTTTTCCAATTTTGCGTGAATCAGTGATTTAAAAGTTGATATATTAAAATACTCAAAACAAATCAGTATTAAAACAATTTATCTATTTTCCTTGTTTTAATAATAAAAGATAAAAAAATAAAATGACGAGGAGAACTGCAGACATCATGTATTATTCTTGAAAATGAATAAATGTTACTTTCAGTATTCACATATACACTCATAAATATATGAACTAAAGTTGATTCTTTAGATGCACTTTCAACAATCAGGAGTCCTACGAGCGTCCCTGATAGCAACTTTATTTCCACAGTAGCCTGATTGTCGCCAATCTCATTTATTGTGATCATCTGTATAAATTACAACCGTGAGCAGAATGTAATATTACCTTCCTGTAAAAGACACAAGGTAATTATTTCATAATAATAATTTAGTTACTGTTAGCAAAATCATTTATAATAATATTATTTTTTATAATTTATAATAATTACAGCATCGGTAATTTTTCATTGCCATATTCTCTACGACGTTATGCTCAAATCTCAAAAGCGAACTCGTTATAGTTTATACAAATCTGAGAATCCAAGCGAATTTAAAAATCATAACGCTAACATTATAACTTTGTAAGCATTTTTTATATTGTTTTTTATTTCTATTATTATTATTATTATTATTATTATTATTATTATTATTATTAT
>JBBMKC010246967.1:0-10555 GCA_037834085.1 Bipalium vagum
TTATTATTATTATTATTATTATTATTATTATTATTATTATTATTATTATTATTATTATTATTATTATTATTTATTGTGCTTATGTAAGGCGCTTTTCATTTAAAATTAATATCATTCGAATTTTTGATTTATTTTGTTAGAGAATAATAAATTTTTTCAACGAATTAATAGGAAAAAGTGGCCGGTAACCACATTTTGTGATTTTACAATTATTATTATAAATAAGAATAAAGTGCTTCACAAGTTCATTTCTAGAAGCAGTAAACAAATGTTTCCTATCATGGTCAATACAAAGCAGATATGCAAGATTTCGATTACTAAACTCAAAAGAAAGATTCATTTATTTCACTACAGACATGTACAATCCTCGGGTTTAAGTGATGAGAAGCGAGTAGGATTCTTCAGATCGTACAAAATAATCCCAGTGGGGATAACTCTAAACTTCATCGGTGATCAATTTCTAATGAAATCAAATTTTTCGGATAATATTCGAATGGACCATCTTATTGAAAAAATGAATTGCTTAATAATCTATATTTCTTAAGGATTGACACAGCACTTTAATATCTATATCTTACTAAAAAGTGTGGCCAATACTCATTTTATGAATTCACTTGGATTTGGCGATGTCATTGTCATTTCAAAACTGTATTTTTCGGATTTTCACAAGACAAAAATATAATTTTAAAACGACAGTTTATACAAAATAAATACCTTTCTCATATAACTAAAATCTCGACCAAGATCTCACTTTTTCAATCAGATTGTGCAAGATACAGAGGGTGTTAAGTAGAATGTGAAGCACTACAAAGCGAGGGATTTTGAATCATTTTGTGTTAGCGTATGTGCTATATTGTGTTCAATGTAAATAAACAAATAACAAAAGAATCCTAATAATTAAACTTTTAAACTGGGGTACACAAATAAATATCATTTCAAAAAAATCCGAAGATTTACCGATCTCACTCTGTACTATTTCTATTTGTTTTTGCTCAAAAAAAGATCTTTAATTATAAAGAATGTGATTTTTTAATAAAGACATATTTAATTTAAAGACAGACTATCAGAGGTCGTGGAATCGTTCTTATCCTGGAGAAAAAGACGTCTAAGAAAGAAGCATCAGCAGACCGTGTCGTCAAGATATTATTCGTCAAATTAGCTATTATTAATGTCTTGTATGGCGGCGGCTCACGAATTGATTCATGCGGAACAGGGAAAGATAAACATAATTTTAATGGCGTCTGTCCTTAGCAATAATGACTGTTATTTTTCTAAAAGTTTCGTTTCTTTTTCAGTTTTTGAAGATTATTTCCAAAAAAGAATTTTTTTTCGTCAATTTTACAATTTTCTCTTCAAATTTGTTTTAGAAATTTCTCTTGTTGTGACGTCGGTATTATTTACTGCTCTTTCAAGAAGTCTCTTTAAAATAATTTCTTTGTTAAAGCAGTCACACAGAGCAATAGTATTAGGACAAATAAAAGAGTTAATAATATTAAAAAAAATTAACAGTAAAAGTCAGACTAAATAATCAAAACAATTTTAAAATGATAAGTCACATAAAAATAAGAATAATTAGGTAATTCTTTTCATTAACGAAATCCCTGAAAATCAAAGAACAAAATATGTATATTAGACTTTAATAGTAGCTATACAATTTGAAATTAACGAACTTATTTTTTGGAGGGGTTACTATGATTAATTAGTAATTTTAGTTGAGTTTTACGAACAAAATCGGTGATTAGTTTTGTTTAAATATTCATCTATCAACACATTTCAAACCATGTTGCAAAATACGAAAACCAACAACACATTCACGAAACGATGATATACTCTCGACGAAAGAAGAAATAAAGTGAAATTTAAAAATAATAATCCTTCATTTACATTAAGCAACTTGTCAATAAAATCCCAGATATGTATTATAATATATTGGTGCAATAAGAGATATTTTTGAGGGAAAAAAGTTCTATTCAAATTCAACAGTGGCAAATATTAGAAAAATAGAAAATTAATAAAAACTGAAAACAATGTTAATATTTTATTTAAACGGTTTAATTGAAGAAAATCTAATTTTAAAATAATAATCGACAATATTATGAAAAATGTCGCTTTCAAATTAGACAGTGTTTCTAATTTGATTAATTTAAGGCAAGTCATTTCATTTAAACACAGGTATAATATAAAAATCAGAAAATATTTGTAGAGAATGATGTGCAATTGTTTGATGTCATTAACGATTTTAATGAAAAACTGATTATATTATTTTTGATTGAGATGAAACCGGTTTGTTCTATAGATTATGGTCTAATAAACATTAACATAAAGACTCGGGAAAGTTTTCGAAAGAAAGAATGACCATTTTACGAATAGTGGGAACACGCGGCAAAACTATGATCTTTAATGATTGGTAAATTAAAAAATTGTCATGGAATGAAAACCTGAATCTTAAAAAAAGAATATAAAAATATGCATGGAACAAAAAGGGTTGGATGTCTTCAGGCTTTTTCTAATGAAATGTTAAAAGAAATTAATGATGTAGTTAAGATGGAAAACCGAAGTGTTATTGATTTAAGACCAGTTTCATCAGAAATCTCTAATATCGAGATTTATTCCTATCTTCTGGAACAAGATAAAAAAGAACTACTGGATCAAGTTATTATTTTTCCAGTTATAAAAAATTTCTAAGTAGAAAGATCTTTGAAAATGAGAATAAAAACAGAATATCATCTAGCAATGCCTAAAATAAAATTACTTGATGTCCCTACTTATAAAAATAAAAGCATAATGGGGAATGATAACTAAGAAAAATGTCATAAATTGCTTTACTAAGGGGTTTCAGGCAACCAACTCACGTTCTAACTCCAATACTGATTAATATATTAAGACATTTGAATATGTATTCCTATATATGTTCCAATATTAGTCGATAAAAGGACTTTTGATGAGGGAAATAAAATATTTAATAATTTTCAACATTATACAAATGAAGAAAATAATAAATAAATTGAAGATTTTGAGGAAGAACGGAAAAACACTGAACCAATTATAATTACATTTTGTGTAACATTTTATAATTCCCAGAAAAAAGAACAATATTTTGTGGACAAATGCCCAGAGAATATCGGAGTGATATAAAACAACCAATATTAAAGGAAAGAAAATTTCGAAATTTAACCTTGATAATTTTTTTATTAAAAAATAAAATAAATGTATTTAAATTTTAGTTTATTTTTAATTTTAAAATATAAATAAATAAATATGCACACACATTTATTCTTAATAACATGGTTGCGCAATGATGTTCGAGTTCGTTATTTACACACATCAATGAACACACACATCAATTGCGATCTTCGGTGTTCGTTAATTACAAGTTACCTGTATTAATCAATATAAGCAGGTCTGAAGCTCATTTTTCTACTGATCGAATTTTCAAGAAAATTTAATTATTAAACCATTAAACTTTAAAAAAAATTAATTTAATAAATATAAAATAATATATTACACAATATTAAGAGAAATTATTATTTTTCTTCAACTGAAACATTTAATATAATAATTTTAATTAACTTAAACTTTGTAATTGTAAATTTTATTTTATTATTAAAAAAATTTATATATTATTATTATTATTATTTAAATTATGATTTTAAAATTAAAAATACTCAGTCTTAATAAAAAAAAAAATTAATTTAATAATGTACTAAAAAAAGTTCAAAATAATTGAGCAAAAAATTTAAAATGACAATAATGAGTGGTCCACCATAAAAAGACAGGATCGATTTACTACCCTTGTAACGAAAAATGTTTGAAATTAAGATATCAATAATGAAGAGCATCGGTGAAGAGTTGTTGCCTCTTTTTGAATTACAAATGGAGTTTCTTACAAACGGAGTAACAAAGAATTTTTATTTGCACTACTTAGGCTAAGTATGGTAGTTATTGAAAAATACGTTTTCATGGGGTATCGAGAAAAAAATCCACCATCTGCAAACTTTATGAATTTGTGATACAGAAAATCTTTCACCAACTTTCTAGTAGTGTGTTCAACAAAAAATCTAGAAAGAATGTAAAATTTTATTTCAGCCAGATGGAACCAAAAAGCTGCTTAAAATTGAAAATTTTGATTTGAAAAAACCAACTCTCCAATTTTTATTGAGATAAGATCAATTGAAAACCATAAAGTTTGTTGAGAGAAGATGCACATCAATCAAAAACGGTTGTAAATCCGTTCAATAATAATAAAAAATCAATAAGAAAAGTGAAGATTGGATTCATTCAACGTGATTTGGAAAAGTACTTTGAAAAGCCCGGAAAAATCGACGTTTGACGGTACTTAATTTATCAGATGAATTATAAACATTATTCTGGACAAAAGAATCATTCTTCAACTTAAAGTTTGATTTTGATACTATAAAAATGTATAAAATTTAAATTATAAAACTTTAATAATAATAATAATAATAAATCTAAAATAATTTTATCTAATAAAAGAAATTCTAATAATTTATTAAAATTAAGAAAAATAATAATCACCGATATTTAAATATTATAAAAACTTAAATATAATAATACTTAATTTTAATTAAAACAATATTTATTAAGTAAATAAATTTTATAACTAAATAAAATCAATACAAAACTTTGAAATACATAAAGTATAAAATCCTAGGAGTTCATAATTAAATTTATTTGAAAATTCAGATTTTTGGAAGGAAAATGGAGGTAGATTTATGGACTTCAAACCCCTTTATATTAATATATATAATATAATATTAACAGCCTCAAAAATAAATCTGTCAAAATTTGATCTCAATTTTGATTTTTTTTGCGAATGTTGAAATATAACCGACTTAAATACAAGATAAGAATTTTCTGAAGAAATACCAAATTCGCCATTGTTCTCATCAGTTCTGCGAAGAGATGAATCTAAGGCCAGGCGTTATACCAATATTAATTATTAATTCACTCTAATGAATGCCAGAATAGATTTAAAGGATAAAACTAAATGGGTTTTCTACCCTTTGGTTTCGGCATACATAAATAAAAGACACTTGCTTCGGCTATTCATTGATTAATCAATATCACTAAACGATGTCAATGTCAAATCATCACAAAATAACTATTTTTGTAAATAGAAAAAAAACAAAATAAATATAAAAATAATTTTAAAAATTAGAAAATTTTACCACATTTAAAATCAATAAATTTTAATAAAATGTAATAATAATAATAAAAATAATAATATTAATAATAATAAAATAATAAACAATAATAAAAATAAATAATAAATGAAATTTCATCAAAAAGAACAATCACAAGCCATACTGAGTTTGATGAATTGTCGATACTATTCCTGGTTTTTTGGTTTTGGTAAGCATTCTCATCTTCACAAGTCTTCGTGGATGGCTTCGACGTCTCAGAGAACTGAACATCTGTAGGTTTCTGTACATCGACATTGTCGTTGTCATAAGTATTTGATTTGGTTAGTAAAGGCCGTTGAAGAGAAGATGTCTTATTTGTGGATAATAATTTTCTGTTCTTGTAAGAATGTGTCGCATGGAAATCAATACAAGATTTGCTCGAGTTACGCGTCGAATTGAGTCCATAATTGCAGTATCCGTACAGTGCGAGAGTCAGCTTTAAGGAATTGACCGTTTCTAAGAAGTCGAGGTTACCAAAAGAATTTTGTTAATTTTTTGAAATTAAGAATCATTTTATGCTTTCTAGATTCAGAAAAAAATCATTTTTCAGATTTGATAAATTATTTTTCATGGAAATTTCATTCCACTTGTTAGAGTGAGTCAAAAGTAATTTCGTTTTCTATGAAAGAGTGAAGAATGAAGTAATGTAATACAATTTTTTTTATTAAATCTCAAAATAAAGACCTTTGAACTCGATGGTTTTAACCCATCTATCTGCCAACTGTTTCATCGTTCTGTGATATCATTCCTTGTCTTTGGACACGAAAGTCTTAGTACCATTTTCCACTTCGTCCAAATCATTAAAGAAACTGTGCCATTATTCGGAAATGATAAGGACTATATTCTGGTTGTAATAAAAACTGAAAAGATTCGACTTTTTCAAGGGTTTTCTTTTTGATGTGTGGCCTGGCTGTAGGAGTAACAGCTTTCTATTGACCAATGACTGGTATTTTTGCTTCATCTTTTCACACATTTGTTCTAACTGTGCACAATAGCAATCTGAATCTAATGTCTTCCTGTTCAGAATTAATTCAAAGTGAATGACGCCTTCGAAATTCCGTTAAGCACATAATAGCACATATTTGAAGACTGTTCCCTTTCTGGGACTGGTTTGGTCTCCTGTCCGATAAGCCAGCAATTGATTATTTTTGTCATTATTGCTAAGGTAGATACATTTTTTTATCAGAGGTAACAATTTGGCGAATAAAACGGTTAACATAAAGATTTTGAAGCATTTTAGTGTATACATCAACATGTCTCATTGGTTGACTTTTTGTTAAATATTGAGGCAATACTCTCCGACGTCTGTTGACCTTACCGAGAGTTTCAGTTGTTTGACAACTGTTCTCTGGAACATATCGATGCTCTTTCACTGAAGTCATGTTGCCAATAATGTCGAAGAAGTGTCCAATTTTCAATTTTTCCATATTAGAAGTAAAATAGAATATAAAATGAAATATTATTCTACGTCAGCTCATTTACCTAATTATAGAACATTTAATTACCTTCAAAATGATATATGACCCAATTAATTTAAATGTTTTAAATATAAAATAAATTAATTTGAAATAGTTATAAGCAAAATACGAAATTACTTATGACTCCACTAATAGTTTTAAAAATGAAAAGTTAGAGTTCTCAAGTGCACTGTACCGTGTCACATGTCATCAATTAACACTGATGTCAAGCTTGGAGTGCTACTCTATCTTACGTCATAAAAAATTTAATTTTTAATATTAAGTATAAGGGAATTCTCGTCATCCTTATCTTTTTGATTTTATCTGATTTACTTTAAAATAATAATAATAATAATAATAATAATAATAATAATAATAATAATAATAATAATAATAATAATAATAATAATAATAATGGATAGTAGTAGTAATAGATAGTAATAGTAGTTAAAATTAGGTGTGCAAATTAATTTCAGGAATTTTGTTCAGAAATAACTAAGATAAAACTAAAATAAATAATATTTATTTTAAAACTTAAATTTATAGACAATTTCATCATATTTGAAATAGTATTTATCACATTTATGTAGCACTTCGCATATTTATATATTTGTCGGATTTCAGAAATTAACTCACAAATAATAGTAATATTAATCAGACTAATAATAATAGATTATAGTATATTGATAATAATATAATATTTAAAAGTAATAATATAATAATAATAGATAATAACAATATCAGTAAAAGTAATAATAATAATAATGAATAAAATTTTTAAAAAATCAGAAATACAAAAGTCCGATACAAAAATCACTTCTCCAATAATTTAGATAAATAATTGAAGACTTTTGTGTATGTGAAATAAATTGAAAATTAGTCGAGGGATGCAGTTCAGCGGTCAGAGCAGTCCATGCGCTGTGATGGTCCTGGGTTCGTATCCCAATATATCCAAATAATTTTCAACTAATAGCGTATTTATGGAAAATTTATTAGTAAGCTTCCCGATCAATTGTTCAGGGAAATCTTCTAAATGTTTTTAAATTGCTTACAGGTTGCGACATGTAATGAAAATAAAATTGATGTATGATTTTAATTTTAATACACTTTAATTGAAACTGGAGTTTGATAAAGTATTACATCAATTGTTTTGTCGTGGAACTGAACGTTTTCCCATAACAATCAATAGCTGACGATGAATAAATGTCACTCAATAATCGGCAATAGAAGTAATTAAGAGACAAAAGAATAATTGAAGAGAGAAATGGGAAACGCTATCAACATACTATTGATATATTTATTAATTATTTATTACAAAATCAATGGCAAAATCGAAAAAGGAAAACTTCTTTAAAATATGTAGTGTTTACTGACAACATTTCTATCTGAAATTCACCAGGTAACCATTTTTAGATCACGATTTCCCTAAACCTCTAAACTCTTAAGATAGACTTCTCTATCCATTGTCAATCATAAACCAATATTGTAAAGACAATATTGGAATATGGAGACTTCGTTTTTTGAATATATTTTGAATTCTTGGTAAAATATTTATTATTACTTGTTAATTAGCATAATAATAATTATTATCGTATGTTCGATTCCAGGCAAAGTGAAATGGATTTTGATCTCAAACATGTCTGGTTTGCAAGTACAACATTTGATAACACGCCATTAGTAGATATTGATAAGATTGCAATACCTTTCCTACATGTAAATGAGGTATTTTTCAGAAATTTATTGAAACATTGGAAAGAAAAGCTATTAATTTAAAAATACATCAAAGACAGTAAAGAAATCAAAAGTAAAGTTAACGAATTGAGTTTTCACTGGACCTGAAATTTGATTTCTTATGGAAGATGATGCTTTTCCAGTAAAAATGAGAAGCAACGAACACACAGCTTGGACTAACTTTATTTCTGTTGCTAGACATGTTCTCTGAAAGGATGTGAAAGAAGACTGGAAAGAAAAAGTCGATTTGTTAATTTATATCTTTCAAGCTTTTGGCTGCTCAAGTGTGACCATTAAAATCCACGTTATTTAAACACAAGGAGCAATATTAGTTAGGTTTTTTTCCAGATGAACATGAGGAAAGGTTGCACAAAAATATGCAACCAATAGAAAAGCGATATGGCAATGCTTGAACAAATAAATGCTTGCTGAATGCATATGGTTGTTAAAAAGGGAGACCGAACTCTTTAAAAACTATTGTTTGATTGTCAATAATGTTCAATAAATACAATTTGTGTCGAATTGTCTCATCTTCCTCTTTTCTGGATGCAGATTATTTCATAAATCTTATATTCAATGATCAAAATTAGATAAAAAGATAAAATTTTATTAAAGAAAAATTAGACAGACATAGAAATACTAATTATGATTTTCTCGAAAATGGAACGACACATTTTCGAAATATTTGACATTCATATTAATTCAAATACGATAATTCCGAATATGTAAAAATATTTGGAGTGCCAGAACAAAAAAAATAATTATAGTAATGATAAATATAATAGTTATAATTATATACAGTTTACCCTCTACGATTTACCACCTCTAATTTTATCCTATAAACAATAAATCATACACATTTTTAAGGTTTTATTCTAATTTTTTCCACTTTTTATATCACATTTTTAAATATTTGTTTTAATAATATCGAAATTTAAATTTTATTAGTGGGTTTGAGTATAAATCTATTTATTTCCAAATTTTAATAAATTTATTTTTTTAGTCTAATAATGAAAAGCAAAAACATATCTTTAAAAGAAAAAATAGAAATATTAGAATATTGTAAGAAAAAGTCTAGTATAAAGCATATCAGAGTGGCGGAAATATTTTCACTAAAATTTATTATTATAATAATATAATTATAGAATTAGTAATAGTAATAATAATAATAATAATAATAATAATAACAAATAAATATATAAATAAATAATAAATATTACAAAAATAGATAAAAAATAAATAAGAATAAGAAACGAAATTTTTTTTCGAAATATTATTAATCAATATTTTATTACTGATCTAAAAATTACAAGTATTTGACAAAATATCATTACCACATCAACAATGCATAAATCAATTGTACAAAACTGATATATTATTCTAATGAGATCATTTATATGATCATCCTTATTAGGCCGTTGGAATTGCCAATTAGCACAACCATTCCAATTATAGTCCAAGCTCGTAACCGATCCTATTTTTTGTTTAAAACCGAGATTAATTCCTGTCAAAAGTAAAACCGAAGGAAGAGGAAAGAGAACTGTTGTTCATTGAAAAGTAAATAATTGTAAATTGGATTATTAAGAATCGAAATTCTCATATTTTCAATAACTCAAAAAATTGATAGTTTTACACTACTGTAAAAATAATGTTTAAAAATATATTGATTTTTAATCTGAAAATTCGAAAAATCAATATTATAAATTGATTGTTTATTTTCTAATATACATAGTTCCATCGGACGAAAGTATCATTTAATTGTGATATCATAAAATTTTATTATTTATTTCAAATTGACATAATATTTTGTAAAAACTTTTATTTTTTGTAAAATAAATATTGGAAAAAAATGCAAGGAAATATTAAAAAAAAATACTATTTAAAATAAATTTCTATTTACATAGAAAACAATTTCCTCCTCTCGAATGTGATTTTAAAATAGAGAGACGGTTTTTAAAAAATATAATTTGAGTGAAAAATTAAAATTTTAATAATTTTAAAAAAATAAGAATAATATTCCTTAGAAAACGATATCAAAGAATTTTACAGATCAATCACAAAATAAGATTTTCGAACATTCATTGTCATCATTATCAATTATTATTATTATTATTATTATTATTATTATTATTATTATTATTATTATTATTATTATTATTATTA
>JBBMKC010246978.1:0-10554 GCA_037834085.1 Bipalium vagum
CTGATTTTACTAATGAAATACGACTGTCTATACAAAACAAAGTCGATTGCATTACTTTTGCACCAACCTAATATATTCATTTATATATTTATATATTAGTGTCGAACCTTAATTTTTAAAATTTCTTCAGGAAAAGGTACAATTCAATTAAAATAAAAAATCAGTTATCAAAATTAACTACAGCTTTTCTTAAAAATTATTTAAATTTACTTCACTTTCCGACAAATAATCAAAACTTTAGTAAATAATATGTGATCCAGTTACGATTTACTTGATGTAAAATGTTGAAAAAATCACTTAACATAAGTAGATTAATGTTATTTTAGGATTTAAGAAAATTTTAAGAAAATATATCAAAATTTGTCAAAAAAAATAAAATTAAAAAATATTTTAAAATTTTGGCAATACAAATATTATAAGTAGTTTTGAATTTTTATAAGTTTACTTAGATCATTAATATCTATTGATTTCGTTGATATTTTCTAATGTATTATTATAATATATAATATATATAAAGATTTATTTAGGATTGGATTTAATTTTCAAGTATTTCTTTAGATAAGAATGAAACCAAAATATATCTGAACATAGATTGAAATTTCATAATCTACACTGTTTACTTTATGAGTTCAATTTTTGTCGTAATGCAACAAAACATCAAACCTACTTAATCAAATGAAAATCTATCTGAATGTACCAGTTAATGGTGTTTTGCAAGGTTCAAATCCGGAAACATAAATATAGAAGATGAGTTTTGCTCAGGACGTGTAGGTGATTTTGATGATGTTACATTACGAAATGTCATCGAAGATCTATATACATTACAAGATAAATTGACTGATCAATTTCAATGTTCTTAGAAAACGATCTCCAATCATCTCAAATATATTTGAAAAGTTCGAAAGTTGAGAAAATGAGTTCCTTATTAATTGTCTAAATCTAACCTGAAACAAGATCTGCAGACATGAATTTCTTATTCTTATCCCTACAGTCTTGAACATTATTTGAATTGGATTATGACTGGTGATGAAAAGTGGGTCTTGTATACTAACATCAAATTACAACAGCAATGGGTGGACAAAGACCTACTCCCTCAGCCCATTTCAAAGATGAGACTTCATCCAAAATAAGTTTTGAGTGTATGTTGCTATGTTAAAGGGATCATTCATTGAGAAGAGCTACCAAAGAACATGAAAATAACTGGAGTAATTTATGTATAGTAATTAGATCGTTTAAATAAAGCTATATTTAAATATCAGGTCAGTCCATAAATTCGTGCGTATTGCATTATATCTTTTTGCTTCAAAACCTTTGTCATTTTATGCAGATGGTTTTAAAAAACTTCCTGACAAGTGGAAAAAGATTGTAGAAAACGATGGTAATTATTTCTATGAATAAATGTTTCATATCGATTTCATTTGATTTTTATTTTTATATTTACATAATATTTATTAATACGCACAAACTTATGGACTGACCTCATAACAGTCTAATCTTCTCAAAAAGTGTGATTTTTCCCCGTGACAACGCTCGGTCTTGCAAACTCAAAAAAATAAAATGGGAGGTTCTTCTTTGCAACTGACTTTCCGACGTCAATTTTCAATTGCCTTTCACTACACATCACTTGTCAGGATTGTCTTTTGACACTGAATAAGAGCTGAGAAATGATATTAATATTTTTTTGCTCCAAGTCTTGAGAGTTGTATTCCAGAGTTATCAAGAAATTTGTGCAAATATGGGACAAAGTTGTTGATAGTGAGGGAATAAATAAACTGTTGCTTTTTATTGAATTTTGATTCATGCAAAAAAACAAATACTTATTACTTTTTATACTTATTATATACTTATTAGATAATTTATACTTATTATATAATTACTTATTACTATTATTAAAAATAAAATTTAGTAAAATTCAGTTCAGAAAAAATCATTTCAGAGGACTGGAAAATTTAATTTTTTATCTTCAACTTTTTAAATTAATAAAATAAAAAATATTATTCTCCATCAATCAAAATTGAGGCACAGACTAAACTGTTTTAAAAATTGTCTTTTAGTTACCTCCATTGATTTTCGTTTTTTTATCAAAATATTTGAATAGACATTTCTGAATTTTCTATTAAAAAATTTATCTCATTTACTTAAAATATGAAATATAGACAAATTTTCCAAAATTAATCGTTTCACTTTTACAAAAGTCCACCGCCTAGGTAGGTCTATTTTATTATATCAAACTGATCACGTAAACTAAGTAAATAGACGTATTTTATTGAAACTGTTTAAATTGATGGATTTGCGTTGAACTGAATGTAAAATAAATATCTGTCCAAAATCAAATAGATTTCAGATTTCTGTTTTTGTAATTATACTTTTTTTTAATTTCAATAGTGATCAGTACAGAACAGTCTCAAAGATTGTTTTAGTCCTATTTTAAAATAAAAAATGGATTATTTTACTTGTCAAATTATAAAAAATTGTTCTATTGAAATATCTTGGTAGGTTTTAAGTAAAAATTAAAAAATTAAATTTATACTTATTCGAAACCTCTCGTAACAGTTTTGCGTTTCACAGTAAAAAAAATAAAAATTTGATTAAATATCAATTGAATAATTTACCTTTATAATAATAAAGTATACTATTTTTATGTATAAATTCATGACTTGCTTAAAAAAAATAAAAATTTGATTAAATATCACTTGAATAATTTACCTTTATAATAATAAAGTATACTATTTTTATGTATAAATTCATGACTTGCTTATTTCATTTGTTTGATTTTTTATTAACCTTAGTTAAAAAATGTGAGCAATTAGAAAAACCAGTTAGAACTTTCTGTTAAAGCTGATATGGACTGGTCAAAAATAATTTATTTAGTTTTAATAACGTTATACATCATTTGTCTCATCAAAATTTAAAGTATTTTATTTAGATATTAATTAATAATAACATTTGCAATATTATTTCATTGATTTATGTAATATTAATAAAATTAAATTTTATTAGTTTATATAATAATCTCAAAATAGTTACTTTGATACCGTGTTTCTTGGAGAATAAGGCCTCCTTTGAAAATACGCTCTCCCCGATTTTTCCAGAAATTTTAAATATAAGGCCTCCTTGTAAAGTAAGCCCTCGTATTAACTATTCTCGTATTTTGGTATCTTTTTTATTTTTAAAAAACATTTCAAAGAATTTCTTTTATTTATTATAATAATATATTATAATATTTATTATTATAATACATGTACTTTTACAAATTAAAGTTACTATTTTGCCTTTATTTATATTATTTATTCGTACCTTATACTTATGCATATTCAATATATTTACTTTTAGGAAAACATAATATAGGAAACATAACTTCTAATTTTTTAAAGTCATTTTTTATTATATTGTTAGAATAGAAAATTGAGCATCAAAATAATGGACAAGGTTCAAATATATTTATTATATTATATATTAAGGAAATTATTTAAATGAAATATTAGTCACATGATGTTTTGGATGGATTCCAAGATTTAAATCTGGAATCTTATGATGATGTTCCAGAGGATGATGACATGACTATATTTGATTAAATGTCATTATGAGATGTACCAGTATACTTAAATATAAACCTTCCTTAGAAGACAAGCCCTGACGTGATTTTTCCTCAATAATTTTTTTATAAGTGCAGTCTTATTTTCGAAGAAACACGGTAATAATGTTTTGGGTTGTCTGGTATTTTATTTTTATTTAGAGCATTTTTTATTTTCATATTTACATATTAATAGTTAAAATTACTATATGTTATAGGGTTAAACAGAAAGTCTTTTATACATGAAGATTTAACTTATAAGAAAAAATAAATTTTTTATAACTTTCTTTTAATTCAAACATATAACTGATTTTATTATTTAGTAACCAAAAATTGTTATACATACTTATTAACAAAAGATAAATGACTAAAAAAGTAGTCATTTTGATTTTAATAATTTGCTTTTTGCAAAATTAGCTCAAATCTATCAATTGTGATGAAAGTAGCAATTTTTTTCAATTCAAAATGACTGCCGATTTAACCATAATTATAGCATTTTACTCTATGAATTTAAGTTTGGCTCCAAGACTTCAAGTGATTTCTTAAGAGGTAGTTTATTATATTCTTCGAGTAAGTTTATTGGTTGCTTGATGATTCATATTTTGTAAGAACTTTGGAGATTATTGACGAAAACCTGCAACAGATAATTGTGTGATATACCAAACCTGAATACCATTTTTAATGTAGGTGAAAAAATATGTCGGGCAACCATTTGAATGAAATACAAAAATGCTGGAGGATTAGAAAATGGGTTCATGCACTAATAAAAGAGAACACGCTTTAGAGAACGGTGCTGTGTTCTCATCCGAAACATCCTTGTGTAAAACCAGTCCTGGATTGGATGGTTATTTCTGATGAAAAATGGCTATACTAAAATATAATTAAAAACCTCACTATTGGCACAAAGAACATGATTCCGCACGCTTCAAAATTACAAAATTCTTTCGTCAAAATATGTTTTTACTTCTGGTAAAATTCTCGAGAAAGTCCATCAAGACCTTCACATAAAATTGAACTTCATAACATTATAGTTGGAAATGCTTAAGACTTTATTATTTTATTATTATAGTAATGTGAAAATTAAGAATAATAACACCAAAAAGTTAAATTCGAATTAATCTTACTAGTTAGAAACCTATCGGGTTCCTAGATCAACCACGAATTCTCTATTCAATCGGTTGTTATTGATCAAATTCGACGGAACACTGGTGGTTATCCTTGAAAAACAATGATAAGCATACCTTTAAAATTGTATTATAAGATTTCCAACAATTTGCATATACAATGAAATTTTCGACCAAAACTTGAATTTTCAACCTTTTTTCATTGAACGTTCAACCATAAATTAAATCCGTAATGTTTTATTTTTTATTTTCCCCTTTCTTTGTTTTGTCCCTCTAAAGATAGCCAACCAGAGATCCCCAAAAGTTAAGAGTTCAATCGCCATGTCATACCACTTCTTCCGTGCAACATTAACTGTCTCCAATAATTTCCATTAAGCTCATTAGAGAAAGGAAATCCATTAATCCAAGCGGGAAAATTTATGGATTTTTTTGATAACTCATTTTATAATTAATTATACTTACTCCTTGTCATAAAAAGTGGATTTAATAAAGTATTATTTTCTACGTTAATGGATTGTTTTAAATAATTAATCTTGTTTATTTTATTGCTAATTTTTGAATTTAGAAATCTCAAATCTTTCAGAGGATCAAGAATTTCTATTATTACTGAATTATAAAAGGTTTTTGATCAAAATTGGAAAGGTAGAGCTCGAATATGCTACGGTCAAAAATTTATGCCAATCTTTAAATGTCAAGAAAAACTATGCCAGAAAATTGCGGGATTAGTTTTTTGAATGTGATATGTTAAATAGGAAGCAAGGATGTGGACGAAATATTGAAAATTATGAAGTGCGACGAGCAGCGGTGTCAGCAAAAATTCGTGAACGCCGGTCTAGTAGCATCTCCGATATTTTAATTACGACTCAAATTCCTAGCATTAGCGTGCATAGAATTTTTGTAGCTGACTGGTCCATAAGAAAATATGCCATCTAATAACAAATGTTTAGGAAGATAAAAGGCTGAGGTAGTGCCGACAACACCGGAATAACACATGGAACGCATGGGTGGATATTGTTGAAAAATGGTTCCACCTACATTCGTTCAATCGCGAAAGGTATTGTGACAGTAGTCCTAGAAAGAAAGTTCATCTAATAAGCAAGACAAATATCCAAAAAATAATAGTACCATTCGCTGTTGCGAAACAGAATTCGGAAATAAAGCTTACTGGTCTCCTTGACCTCTATGATATTTATGCTTGAAACTATAAGATATAAATATAATTAAAATATATAAAAATTTTACCGAAATAAGGATTTGTCAATGTGTACGATTTGTTCATTTCCGTCAAGAAAATAGGAACAATTCGCATTTTTCTCGCATAAGAGCATAGAAATGTATCAGTATTGATACTAATACACCAATATCCTGAATTGCAGCCTTTTGTGGTCGCTCCATCGTCCAATAATACATTAAATGTATAATTTTGTTGAGCGATATTTTTAATATGGAACAAAATGATTTCCTCTTAATTGACTAATAGCGTGTGTAATAATGACACTAAACATTTTACACAACGCCAGGAAATTCCATCGTTATTTTGTATTGATGGAGATTGCTTTATCTCTTTCCCAAACGAATCTCAATGATCTTAAACAATAAGTTAATAAATTATTACAAAACTTTATTATACCAACGACTTATAGCAGTCCATCTTTTTCTAAAAAATGATATGGCATATTCACAGGATTCACTGATTAATGGTGTTCTTGTCCATTTTTACAAGTAATTCAGTTAAATTTTAAAGGAATTTATGAACCATTTTTCTTAACCTCTTGATGACAATTTTTTAAAGCCCATTGATGATAGGGTTTTTTAACCCACTGCATTTGATCAAGTATTTTATCTATCCCAAGTGGGTTGAAAAATAAACATGATCCAACAACTCTATACAAAGACTTGTTCTTGTATATGGAGAAGCGAAAGACAAAAAAACAGTATTACCAAGTCAAAAAATTTTATCATTTTAAAATTTTAAATGGCTAGAATATATTTAACGCATCTAATTTTAATTCCTTCACAAATTTTAAGATTTTTAGAAATTTAAAATCAGAAATATTATTTTGTTTTTTGAATAAAAAGAGAAATATGTTTCCGACTTATGCTTTTATATTAAATTTTCTAATGCTCCTGAAATCAAATGTCGAATTTTCATTATTTATTTTGACTTTTCTTTCTCAAATTTTTTCTGTTTATGTAGGAGTTTATTGACATTTTTGAATCGGTTTATAAAATTAAGAGTTACACACGAATGAAAAAATTCTGTAGAGTATTTTGTTTCACTTTTTAATCGATTTTATTCAATATATTTTAATAATAGTATTTCATTTGTTAACCTAATATTGGAATTGAGTTTATTTTATTAATCCAAAGAGTATTTCATTTTTTTCTCATATAATGTATTTCGTTAATCTTAGATGATAGCTTGCTTTTGATTTACTGTTACACTCAAGGTTATTAGAGCCCATCGCAATTGATTTAAAATTCTTACTGAATTTATTTACTGAATCACTAAATTTATGCAATTATTTGGCTCTTTCCAAAATATTTTTTTTCTGAGTATCAATTTTTAAAAATGAGTATAATTTTTTAAAATGTTTTTCGAGGTCTTCGATTTCAAGGTCTGATTATAAAAAATTTTATACATTATTTTGAAAAATTCTGAATATATTCAATATGGCTTCCTATACCATTAAATTTGATAATTTCATTTTTAAACGAAAAACTAAGTAAACTTTATCATATAAATGTGAAGTGCTTAAATAAATAATGAATACTGATTTCTAAAATTTATTGTGAATTGCAAAATATTGGATTTATTAGTAATAACTTTCTAAGAATAACATTTTTCCTACTCATGTTGTATTGGAAGAAATGATAGTTTTGAATGATGCAATATGTAAGTTGTAGGAGTTCCAAATAAAGTTCCTAAAAGTTTTGGATTGTCAAAACATTATCTCTCGTTGTATTTCAGAAGAATTGCTTTTTTTCTATTTTCCAAAAATGGTCGTTTTTTAATTTTCATTTTTTAGTGTTTCTCGTTGAATAAAATATACATCTAAAATTAATATTCGGTAAATTTTATTCGCTAGTAAAATAAATATCTCAACTTGTTAGAAAAATATTATATACGAGACGCGCTAAAAAATACCGGATTTGCAAACTTGTATTTGTATTCAAAACAATTAAACAAAAAATGTTTATCTTAACATTCAAAGTCTAAATTTGAATATAACAAAATTTTAAGGTAAAGAAAAATAAATACGGGGTGCGTCAGCTATTTAAGGACAAAAATTGATATCAAAGGTGTGAGATAAATTGAAAATTATTCGGGGGGTGTAACTCAGCAGTCAGAGCAGTACATACGCAAGTGAAGGTGCCGGTATCACCGAATAATTTTCAACTAACAAAAGGTAAGTAATATTTTTAATGAAAAGAATGTATATTTTTAAGCAATATTAGAAACTTTATTTGTTTTAAGTACACAAGTTTTATTTATTCATTAAGTGTCAATTACAGCTTCAAGATTACTTCTGAAAAGCTTACAAGCTGCGATCAAATGGTTTTTGTTCATATTTATCATAGCAGAACTTATAGAAACCTGTAATGAATATTTGGTATTTTGAGGATGTTTGTTGGTCTCTTTCTCTACGACGCCCCATACGAAATAGTCCAAAGGATTTAAATCGTGTGAGCTAGGTGACCATAAGTTTGAAGTGACATTGTCGTTGAAATTTAGTGATAGCCATTTTTGTGTTTTTAATGCTGTATGGTAGGGAGCTGAGTCTTGTTGGAACACATAACGCCTTCCGTGGTCAACTTTTTCAATCCAGGGCTTCACATATGTATCTAGACATTCGATATAAAGAGATGCATTATTCTAAGTCCCTGTGGAAAGAAATACGGAGGCATAACATGACCTTCATTGCTCACAACACCCAATATCATTAAAGATGATGGAAACTTGGTGTGCATAACATTAGGGACTTCAGAAGCCATCGATCGTTCTTCCTATTAACCTTTTGATCTTGAGTAAAACGTTTTTCATCAGAAAAGAACCATAGCACGTTTGGATGATCAGAAAGCTTGATTTTGTTTAAAATACACTTCGAGTGGATTAAACGGCTTTCTTTTCTTTTTGCCGATACAAAATGTCTTCTTCTCATGACATAGGACTTGTATTTTAAATCATTGTGTACCGTTCGTCTTACTGTTGACTCAGAAACCGATAGTCGATGGAAAATATCTCTCATTAATGTTCCGGGACTTTCATGAATAACATATTGGACTTTTTTAACAAAATTAATATTTCTGACAATGTGTTTTTCTTTTAGATATAGAGGAAACATTTCGATCAGATGTCAAATATTTCTTTCTAATTTTATTGACAAACGATCTGGTCACATTAAGAAATTTCTAAGTAACTGTGTCCGGTGGTTAATATAACAATAACTGAATGCCTTTTGTGATAATTCAAAAGTTATCTTTTTCATTTCTAAATTAAAAAATAATTATTTAATGTATCAATAAATATTGAAAATTAATTTTAGCGCTACTAAAATAATTATCATGATATATTTTATCAATGTTTGTCCTCATATAGCTGATGCACCCTGTAATTATCGATTGTATCTTGAAATCCAATTTTGTATTAAAAATTTCTTTCTAAAAGTTCGAATAACATTTGATTTTCACCTTTTCTTAAAACAATTTTATGTCGTATAAAAATTGAATTGAAAATATTTTTATCATTCAGAATGTATTTTATCATAAAGCGGTGTATGCAGTTTACGACCAACAAGGTATTATAAAAGGATCATTTAATCGAACTTTATTTAAAATTCTGAATTTTATTATTCTTCTTTCATGATAAGAAATTTGATTTCTTTTGATTTTATTATAAAAATGTTTCTTTTATCCGTAATACATTGTTCTTACTATTACAAATTTATTAATGTGATACATTTTTAAAAATAGTAATTATTATTTATTGTTAATGTTATCATTTCGTATTTGAAAACAAAAGATATTTCTAATGCTGTTTATAAATTGGTTATGTTGGTTTTGATTTTGATAAAATATTAAATTTTAACTGTTATTAGTCAACATTTTTTTTCTTACCTAAACTGAACACAAAAGCTGCAAATTTTATTAATTATCTGAAATTGAAATATTTTAATTAATTATTATTGTTGGATTTCCCAGGACAATAATAATGAATTAGAAGGATTGGGCATCCATAACTGATATTAAAAACAACTAAAAGGTTATGATTATAATAATAATACCAATATACTATTATCATTAATATTTAAGTCCGCTAAATATGGAGTGATAAATTATTTTATCAGAAATAAGCAAAATAATTCCATTATTCCTTCACTACAGAGGAATTATCTTACCTTGAAGAAAATATTCGGCATTAATGGAATTAAGTTTTTTCCAATGATTTTAAGCAGAAAATTATAAGATTTCTCAACTTTATGTAAAACCTCTTATAAAAGAAAAACTCACTATTTGAGTTGTCAAGAATTCTGGTACAGTGCAACTTCTATTTTGGACCACAAAATTTCAAAAGTGGTCCAAAAATAGAAGTTGGTCAAATATTAGAAGTTAAGACATAAAATGTCTATAAAACATGTTTTAAATGAACTTATATGAATGTAATAATAGAAATAAAAAAAACAATAATAAGCCCAATAAATAATAATATATTTCAACGTTTTTGAGTTAAATAATCCGTAATTTTAGTAAATTAAAAAATCCATGTTCTTTTATATATAAATGTTATATACCAAAATATTATTAAAACAAATTATTGAAATTTTTGGACCAAGAATTTTATTTTTTATATGAAAA